>KL265457.1:107255-124990 GCA_000699545.1 Podiceps cristatus
TCCAGTTTATACACTCTCTGTGCTGGTTTAGTTGGAGTAGGAAGAAAAGATAATTACAGAAGAAGATATTGGAATGAGCAAGAACTGCCATAGTTTAAAAAAACCCCATATGCTAGAGATGGGTAAACTGGATGGGGATTCATTTCATTGTGGTTATCAAGTTAAGAATCTGGCTTGCTTGGTCATCTTAGTCTTCCTCTGTAGTCATGAAAGAGAGAGGATCATCTCCAGAAGGTGATCATTCTCACCCAAAGAGAGGGGTCTTAGAAGTTCATACTTCTCCTTGTAAACTAAGGACAGAGTCTAGGAGAGTGGGTTAAAATTGTGGCTTAGTAATTGGGTTGTTGAAGTTAGGTGAGATACGAGTGTCAGTCACTTCCTTATTTGTGTCCTTGGATTAATTCAGTCTGAGGAATGAGCTGAATATGTGATTTTCATCGGCTTAGGTAAAGTTATAGAGGGAGAAAATACAATCTTTTCTACTCACTCTCTTTAATTTTCAGCAGGCAAACCTCTTTTAAAATAGGTCATTTTAATACTTCAGTTTTATGAAATTATTTGCTTATTCAATGAGTCTGAAGGTCTAGTTTCACTGCATATCTCCTGGTGAAAAATTCCTTGACTGTTGCCACAAATGGGAACAATGCGATTCAGACACTTACTAAGAAAAATGGGTACCGTTTCTGTCAGCTGTCAAAAGCTTATATCATGAATAACTCCTGAGGAGGAAAGTTTCCTTTCTGCGGCTGCTGCTAGGTGTCTCGGATTCTCAGCCTGAGAAGAGCCTCTGTTCTCTGGCTGCGTTATGTAGTCACGTCAGCTTCATACCTACCAGTGAACAGAGAACCTGGGTACAATGAATCATTCAGCCCTCTGTACAAGGAAGGAAATACTTGGATGGCTAAAGGCAGGGTAGAGTTTCACTTAGAGCTGCATGAATTTCCCTGAAACTTTCTTAAAAAAACAGTGTAATGCTGTTTTTAGTGTGTTCTATTTGTCATTCAGAAACACAACACATTAGCAGCTTTGAACTCCCAGGCACTAAAAATATTTAAGTTACATAAGCAGATTGAGAGAAGGACTGAATGATGCTTTCAAACTGAAAATATTCTTAAGCATCTTTCCACTGCTCCAGCTAAATAGTGCAGTTCTTGTAAAGGGCAGAGCTATAGACGCTGAGACAGCCAACCTATGCTAGAGAGTGTAAAGAGGCAATTGAACCAAGATAAATATTCAGAAAGATCTGCAAGTTCAAGAAAGGAGATTTTTTTTTTTTTTTCCCTGAAATAAAACGTGAGGTTGAACCAAAGAATTGTTCTTTTCTTTTTCTTTGAATATGTATGTATTTGCATAAGCTTTTTTATTCATTCTTCATTTTTCACCACTAGTAACTTGTTTCAATGACAACCTTTTTTAGCTGAATTTTCACTAGCATATAACATCGAGGAAACACTGGCATAATATATCAAGGATTTTATTTTAAAAATGCCAATCATAACAAAATCTTTGAAAGAGATTTGTTTCTTAAACAAAATTTTGTGCAGTGTTAATAAAATACATGCTCCACAAGGGAAACTATAATTGAAATAAATCTTTGAGCAGCATTTATGGACCAACCAAATAGTGAATGTCTGTTACCTCGCTCTAAATTTAAACCAGCCTTCGTTCATAGTTTCAGTCAGAAAAACCCCAAACCTCTCTTAGAGGGAAAAAACCCCATCTGTAGCCAAATTAACTTGAATACCTATAAAACCAATAACTGTACAACAAAAAGGTCTTGGAAAAAAGCAATATGTGAAGTTTAAATGTAAAATCTGAAATGCAAAAAAAAAAAAAAGAAAAAAGAAGAAAGAAAAAAAAAGAAAAAAGATGGTCCTAATTAGCAGCATAGACATGAAATAAAATGCAGAGGGGTACAGGATATAGGAAACTATTTCAAATATGTTAGCACTTTAAAATGTCAGACAGTTTGAGACAGTTATGGAGAATTTATTCACTGGTTTGGAAGGCCTAACATGCAATAAAATTTACAGAAGCATTACTACAACAGAGTAGAATAGCAGGAAGAGTCAAGAGTAACAGTAATATAATCCAATATTTAGTAATTTTGTACTTGTATAAAGAAGGTGATTAGTAGTGTACTTATTGGTTTGGGGTTTTTTTTCATTTACTGTTATATACATACAGACATGCTAAATCCATATACAGATCAGAAATTCCATGTAACAATGGATTAATTTTCAAGAACAACAGCAATAAATCCCAAAACAAAAGAATCCAGAATTTAAAAAACAATGAATGTTTTACTGAAAATCTTAAAGTTGTCAGAACATTGATAGGTAATTTATCTCAAAGAGCAACACATTGATATTTGCACAAAGTCATTATCTTTAATGTAACACTTGAAGAAGCCAGCAATTAGATTTTAATGTAAATGTTTGTAGGAAAGTATGAGCAGAATATATATACCTATATATCATCAGTATGTGATATGCTGTTATAGCCCACTCATCGTTCCGTATACATGCTGGTCTCAAGGCTGTATAGAGGTATGACTCCAGGAGGGCCGAGGGCTGTTAATGTCTTTGAGAAGATAGAATTTTTGTTCTAAGAATGAGATGACACATTTGATGATATACTATCTCTAAGCACCACATACTTTTTACCTCTACCTCTTATCTTTTCCTTTTATTTTTTTTTCCTGTGGCAAATTGAAAATACTTCCCTCTTCTTCCTTTGAATTCTGGTATCTGGCAGAAGCAAACCATTTAACTTAATGACCCCAAATATTTCAAATACATGCGAAGAGCATAATTCCCTGCAGCTCCTGTTGTATAAGCAAAACCTCTGTATCTGTGAGCCAGTGAAGTGGAGATGGAATTTTACTTGGAAAATGTAGTCAGCTATATATTGCTGTAAGAATATCTTGCTCTGTTAAGAAAGAGGGTCCCTGGAATTATTCTGTTTATTTTTTCAACTCAGAAATGTGGTAAAACATATACCCCAGACCGTGGATCCACTTAGAAGCTTTCCTGTTCCCTGGCTGTTGTGGGAGCAGTCAGGTCAGCACCACTACCTGTTCCTCCGTTAGGTCATGCACTGATTTATCCCATCCTTTATTTCTGCAGGTTGGCTGGGGAGAAATTTGTCAGATTGCGACAGATTTTTTGAACTATCACCCAGTTTAAGCGATGGAACTCATTAAAGGTGGTTTTTTTCTAAACCATCTCAGTGATTTAGGAGCATGGATTTCTGTTGACTTTTGATGGCTCATGTGAAAACAGGGGTCATCTGTGTCCTTACAAAAATGCCTTCCAGATTTTTTCTGCTGGTAACCAGATTTGGCTTATTCTAAATGTATCTTTATTGGCAAGATTATTCAGGGTAGAGTTCACCATATTGTCACAGCTGAAGTAGACTTTTAACCCATCTTTGCCAGGTTATATAAACCTCCTGTCTTATTTCAGTCATGTGAGAAATTTTGTTGGTATATATCCAGGAATTTGTAAAATCAATCTGAGAACTTTGGAGAGTATGTGGAGCATCTGTGTGGCATAAAGAATAAGAAGCATGCATTAATCAAAAAGGAAAAAAAATAGAGAAATTGCATTGCTGAAATTGCTGATCTGGCAGTTCTCAGCTACTTTTGTAGTAAAACCAGTTTCCAGGAAGAAGGTTCATGAAAAATATTTTCACTGTGACAGCTGATGAGGCAAGTGAAAGTCAAAAAGTGTTCATGCCTCATTCTCTGAGCAGCAATATTGGAGATTGGGTGAAAACTTCATTCTTTTGATGGCGAAATTCTCACTGACTTCATCATAGCCAGATTTTCACTCCAAGTCCTTACTGAGCACAGATGGAGCAGTCATGCACCTCAGTGCTCATTTATCAGTCTTTATTGTCACAATATTTATTGCATCTGAGGTACCTTCAGTTTCCGTTTCTCTTCATCTGAGATTACCTTTGTTTAGATTTCATGGGATTGAATAGCACAGGGACAGGGAGACAGAAAATATTTTTTGAGGCAGAGCCACAAAGAAGTCAGGGATTTGTCTGCTGTGGTAGAAGCTTTGCACAAGCCTTGTACACGTGGAGCATGTTTTGGGGAGAAAGTCAGTACTCACTGCTTGTAATACAGGGCTGTGATTAATAAAATTAGTTAGTGTTAAATGTAATGGTTTAGGGTTTAAATCCACAAGCAAATTTTCACCATCAATACTGTTTTAAGTCCAAGGACATCAAAAAGATACTTCTCAGTGTGTTTTACTGCACTGATTGGTGTCAGGTTTTTCTTCTTTTAATCAGAATTTCAGTGTGCTTCTAGCAAAATATATTTTAATATGAAAAGCTGGCTAGCATCCCATCAGCTAACAAGAACCTGAACCTGGCTATGTCTTTATTCCCAAGTAATTAAAATAAAAGTCACTCTTCACTCTTTCTGTGGGAATAAATGTTAAGTATGTATGTCAGGCATCATAGACAAAATGCTGTCCCTTTTGTGGCGGTATCTGGCCTGCAGTGCTTGAAATCAATGCGGTTCACATGCAGGGCAGCTGCAGCTCCCATGCCACGATGGGTTTCTCTGGCCCACGGGGAAGTGGGCTGCAGGATTAGGTACAACACCAGGGATGCAGCCCAGCGTGCACCATAACCTCTCCCAGAGTTCAGAGTAGGACCAGGCAGCATCGCTGTGGATTGCTCTCTCCTCTGCAAGCCCTCCAGCTCACAGCACAACAGAAGTCTGATACATCATTCATGAGATTGCATTACTATTGCTCCATAGGGTATTTGTGACTGGCAAAGAATCATAGAATCATAGAAAGGTCTGGGTTGGAAGGGACCCCAAGGATCATAGCGTTCCAACCCCCCTGCCACAGGCAGGGACACCAGCCTCCAGGCCTGGACCTACACGAGGTTGGCCAGGGCCCTATCCAACCCTTATGCTTCCTCCAATATCTTGTCTATTTAGAGGATTTTGTCTTTGTACAAGGAACTCTCCCACAGAATCTGAACAAATCTGTTCCCAAAAGGAGCAAGCAAGGGGAGATTTTGCCCTGAGGACAGTCTTTTTGATAATCACAAAATTAGTGACAGACGATTCTGAGACCTCTTTGATAGACGATGTGACTCCAATACTGCATTCTTGATGACAGAGAGAAAAGAACATTCCTAAGGGAAAAGAAAGCCAAAGAAATAATGAATAAAGTACAACTGAGGAAAAGAAGAAAAAAAAAAAAAGGCCATTAATTTTGATTAATTGTAGATTTCTCCTCTCCTCCTCCCAGTCATCTTCTATGCATTTGGAGTCCTCAGATCTGCCAGGTGAGACTAATAGGGAAGTGATCCTGTTTTATAAAAACCTATGTCTAAGTGGAAGTTAATGAGGTGGAAATGAGTTCTCTTCAGCAGAAATTTTTCCAAGTTTTCATTTTTACCAGTAAAAATGCTGCAAAGCAGGATAAATTAGCCTAGAGGCAGCTCTGCTACTGCAGCTCTGCAGGGCTGAGCTGACCCAGTCTGAAGCCTCTGCACAACAGCACTTTGAGATAGGTAGGCAAACCTCTCATCCAGCTCCATCTTGGTCACCTCCACCACAGTGCCTCACTGCACAGGAGTGTGTGTACCTTTGTCCTCAAGCCTTGCTATCATGGCCCTTCAGCAACGTGGGGGAAAAAAACCCCAAAAACAAAAAACCCCACAACTTCTAATCCTGCAGGCAAATCCTGTTGATGGCCTGGGTGAAGCTCAGAAGATACATCCAGATTTCATAGATGCTATCTCACATCAGGTTGTGGAAGGTATGTGCCCCTCTGGTGATGGGAGCTTAGTGGTGGTGCTTTTAACGTATCATGAAAAAAGGCAGGCAGGCCCGGCACCTACGGATGCAGGGAGAAGCCTGGCCTTGCTTTGAAAGGATGCATTGTCCTTGTCCTCACCAACTCCTTTCTCAGCAGCTTCTGCTATTGCTGGCACGAGCATCAAGGAGCCCTTGCATTATGGAGATGCAAGGAAGCTTTCTGTTTTCTTCCCTACAGATGCATGTCTCTGTAGGGCTACTTTCACATAAGCTTTGGATTTTACAGGTCTGATCTGAGACCAAGACTGCAAACTTTATACAGGCAGATCTCCATGGAAGTCCAGTAACAGGCTACTGACTGCACCAGTTTCCACTTGGAGGCTGGTGTAACCATAGAGCAGGTGTGAATGCAGACATTGTATCCACCAGAATGAGGAACATGCAATGCTTTCTTAAAAAAAAAAAAAAAAATTAAAAAAAAAAATTAATATATGGCACATAACATTTTTGAGACATTTTCTTTGCAGATTCTGTAATGCATTTAACCAGATTGGAAAAACAAAATAAAATAAACAAACAAGTAATGAGAAAAACAAAAACCTACTGTAGATTTCAGCAACCTGTAGGATTAAAGGGGTGGTCTCCCCTTTCATCACACTGCCCACTTCAACCTGCTTGCTCAGTGTCTGCCAGGAAACTGTTTAAAGTTCCTGTGGCTTGAGAAATGGCCAGTCCTTACAAAGAAGGAGATTTTTATCTGACCAGCCAAAATCTTAGAATGTCAATACTTGGCTCTGACGAATAAATAAACAAACAAATATGCACACACACACATCATCTAGGATGGCAGTCTATTGCTGTGTAGCTAGGATTAAGTCATAAGGGATTCAGATCCTGGTTTGTTTAAAAAATAAAAGTTTCTTCCCAGACAAGGTTATTTCCAGTGATCTGTTAAACCAAAGTTTGCTATAAATGTTTGTTATACTCCAAAAAGATTGAGCTGTTGCACTCAATTATGGTAAAAATAAGAAAAATGACTAAAAGGATTTCAGGGACCCCATAGCCTTTCATCCTTCTGTTGCACTTACAAATTTAATAGCAAGGGGTTACTGTCAAAATGATGTTTCCCCACCCACTTCCTAAATGGCTTGTGTACTAGCTATGACTCTCATCCTAGTAGACACCTATGGTAGAACTCTTCTTACCCATCTTGAGGCATCTCTGGCGGAGCCACCCAGGCTTCTTCTATAAGCAGTAAAAAAGAAGTAGGACATGACTGTTTAGATCTGTCTCAGTAGCGTTCTTAAGACGAGCTAATTGTGCTCCAGGAGATAGTATCCCTTCTCCAGGAAGTCTAAACAATGAGGCTTCACTCTGAAGAATCCTACATTTATATAAATGATCCCAGGAGACCGACTGGCCATTAGGGTTACAGCGCTATTTCAATGGGAGTCGATGAAGCACTGACATGTCCATTGCGAATTCATCTGGGAACAGCCCAGCTTAACAGTCCAAGAGGCAGGGCTTTACCCCTGCACAAGTAACCAGTCTTCTCATGCCCTGGAAGATCAGTAGGAACACGGAATAGGAGGAATTTTACCTTACAACTCCTCCACTGAGCTGGGAGAAAGGTTGAAGCCTGGACTCGTCACACAAGGATATTTATTTGTTCAGTGATCCTCTCACTAATATTCTATACAGTGAGAGTTCCTCACTCCAGTATAGCTGCCACATCTAAAACAACACGTGTGACAGGACATGTGGATGCTGAAAAGCTCAGTTTTCTCTCAGTTGCATACGAAGGCAAGTAAATGAAGAATTTCAGAAACTCAGAATTCAAGGGCCAGGGGAACAGAAATGATTTTCAGGTGATTTTTGGAGCTTTCTGAAGTGAAATAGCTGTTAAGGGAGACACCTTAAAAGAGGTAGCCTAAAACTCTGTGCTCTGTAAAATGAGACTAGCATAGAGGCCCACCTTTCCTATTGAGCACAAACATAAGGTGAGTCACTATTGGCTTGAGCCTTTTGGTCTTTTTGACTTTTAGGATTTTTGGACTGGGATTAGTGCAGAGTCACGGCAGTCCATGGCAGAAAGAGACAGCAGAAACCTCCCTGCTTGGCAGTGAGTCTCCTTTCTACAATGAGGGAAGTACGTAGTTTCTATTACTTAGAGGAAGCAAAACCACGTTACCGTTCCTTCAGAATACCCAGCAAGGGGCAGATCCGTCCCAGATTAGGCAAGGATGCTCCTTGCATTTTTGCAGTAGTCCATGACACTCAAAGGTACTGCGTGTTGTAGAGACATCATGGGAAGAATAGCGCAGTGGCCCAACTTGTGCTGTTTCTCTGGATAAACTAAATGCTTCAAGCAATGTTACTCTCATTTTAGTAAAAGAAGACAAAACTATACATTTTTGAACCTAATGTAAATATTTTCCTTCTCTTCCCCTCCCTTTGAAAATATTTCACATATTAAATGAGAATATTTCAAAATATATATATATATATAAAAATTCAGTCTGCAAAAGCAATGTTATGTTTTCATACTACTCAATTCTGATGGCAGAAGGGAGCAATTTTTCACTTACTCCTGCCTCACAGTTAAATCTTTTGAGGCAGCAAGTCTTCCTTAAATTAAAAGATGAAGCACACTGTAAAGGAGTGCTAGCTGGCATGCCTGCTCTGTCTTTGCAGCACACTTAATCTACACCAGGAGAGAAAATCTGGAGTCCAGTGAATGCTTCTGTATCCAAATGTCTTCCACAGCAAACAGCTACAGCAACGCTATTTGAAAAGCAGAACTGTCTTAAGAGACCAATTTAAAAATTTTGCAGGGTTCCCGTAGGAGCCAATAACATTGGCTCTTTTGTATTTGCTTCTCCAAGATAAGAACGCACGTGACTGCATCTATCTTTCAAAAGCTTCACTTTTGATTTGATGTGTTTTCTTGAGCTGGCTTAAGTTTGCACATTTGCATTCAGCCCTTGTCTCATTTTATTTTGAGTTCTTTTTGGTTCCATTTTTTTCCCTGCAGTTCTTTTTGTAATAGGTAGCTGTTCTGCATTATTTTAAATAAGAAGGGTTTTTTCCTTCATCAGCTTTAATTACGTTCAACTGATGTTTTCAATTTATCTTCTGCTTCAAAACAGTATCAGTGTTATTTTAAATACCTACATTTCCCAAAAATATTTATTATTTGTAATATATATTTCTTTCATTCACCTGGCAGCTTTTTTTCATGCACACTTACATAGAAGCACCACTTGCATTTCTGAGGCACTTATTAATGGGATCTGAAAACTCAGCAGCTAATAAAACAGTCAGTTTTGGATAGTGATCAGTCCAGAGAGGCCATATGGGGACACCAGGGGCACTGGGGAATTTTTACTTCTTATGGAATTAAAAGAAATGGAAAAGTTGGATAACCAGTTGTTTGAAATTGCCTGTGATAAATTAGGTGACATTCTGGGAGGAGTTGACAACACTGTGTCATTTCCATTGTGATAGTCAATTTTGAAGAGAAGCACAAATGAAGAAAACCAGGAGATTAGTCTCATATGTACTTGACATGTTTCTGCCACAGGAATAAATCAGCCTGCTTTGGGGGAGAGGGTGTGATTTTGCATCAGAGAAAGCCCTTTGGTTTTTATGATCTCCAAAAATACTGAAGCAGTTGCCATTGCCAAATTTTCAGCTTCTTTTGTTTTCTTCAAGTGCTCTCACCTTCATGTGTTTTTCCATGCCACTCCCAATGGAATTATTTCCTTAGCTGAGAACTCAAAGATTCTTCTTTCTTCATTTAGGGTCTGATTCAAATCCCATTTAACTCAATGGAAAGACTTTCATTGACTTTAGTGGGCTTTGGACCAATCCTTACATTCCTCTGGAATACGCTTTTCCTTCCATGGTGCTTACAGAAAATATTGTCAGTTTTGCATAGTCCAGAAAAAAGGAAGAAATGCAGGGGGCCCAACCTACATGGAGAAGCTGTCTTGGCATACATATAGGAATGTTACTGCTCCTCAGTAGCTATGTGTAGATACATTCCATTTTGGAAAAAAATCATTTAAAAAAAAAAAAAAAAAAAATCATTATATTCTTTTTTTCCTCCTGAAGTGTTAGTCAGCTGTGGTTATACTGATCAACCAGTCTAAGCAAGAGAGTCTCAAGATGTCCCTTAACGTATTCTCACCAGATCTTTATTTGTGTTTCTTTGTCTTATACTCCATGGGCTTTCTGCCTTTTGAACACTCTGTGAATAGTGAAACAGCAAAACATGGCAAAAGCTTGCCCTTTAAGGGAACACTTATTTAACAGCCATCAGGCTGGCTGCCTTCTGTAGTGCCCGTTGGTGCTTGTGAGGATCTCGGCCACTGACTGTCGCACAACTGCTGCAGCAAAATACCTGTGTGTGCATCAGTCCATCCTTTCTCCATAAGACGATGCTTTGTCATAGATCCCGTGACAGTACTTATGCTCCTACTGCAATCACAAGGAACTTCGGAGCTTAAAGAGTGGAGCACTATGTTCAAGCACATGCAATTCCACATCTAGTCAAAATGGAAATGTAGGCCTCAGAGGGACAATGTAGAAGGTGGGAGGTAAGAATAGGCAGGTGTCAGTGGCTTGCTAGCAAGAATTGCTACGCACAAGCAGGTAGGCAGAATCTGAGTACAGGCCTAGGAATCAAAAAAACCCTCTGTTGGACATTGGCCTTTATTTCTGGAGAAGCAATTTTGTAGGCTTCGGTTGGGGTCAGCCTTTAAGTTTTTGCAGTCCTGATGATTTGGCCAGAGCTTTTGTGGAAGTGGAAACTTGAGGCACCGTCCAACACACTTCAGGAGTACTACATTTTAAGAAGGAGGAGGAGCTGAACTTTGCATTTACTGACTTCCAAAGTAATTTCCTTATGATAAAACTACTTTGAGACTAAGCAATGCAGCAAATACATTGTTTTATTGAGAACAATCAATTCACAATAAACCAAACTAATCCCCTGCTAGAATTCTTGATCAAGACTTTAGTAATTCATACTTGATCATTTGGCTTTTTACATTGATTCCTAGCTATGGAAAATAAATGTTTCTAATCCATTATTTCTTATTCTTGGAAGAGAAATATGGATCTACATTCTTGTTAGCTCAGTTTGCATATTGTTCCCCTTATTTCTGTTTCAAAAACTATGAGATATTTGCTAAAGAATTTAGAAGAAACTATTAATTTCTCATCACAAAGCTGTGAAGACCGATGGCGTAAAGACAGAATCACAGGTGTTATCATTTTATATACCTGGTCATGAAGGAAATGCAGTGATCCTATTAGAGATCTGTAAAAAGTAGATATAAGTAGGTATAGTATAAGCCATCTTTGATGCTGCCAAGTATTATATGATAATGAAAATCCTTTATGAACAAATACTGAGTCATCAGCTTTGATGCTGAAGAAGTGAAGATTATGATGAACTTATGTAAGAACTAATTTAATTTTATCTCATGGCAGTGACTCACCTTTCTCCCACACAACATAGTGGCTTCTAACTCTCCTGTTGTTTTATCCTTGTACAGTATGTAGAAAAGAAATTTACTACTTAAATGTTTGTCCTTTATGTTTATAGAAAAGAATACAAGGAAATTGTTCCTAAACAAATTTCCAAGGGCAAGGAGCCAAGAAACAACAAACCAATTAAAAAGACATTTTGAGGACATTGTTGGTTTAATTTGAAATAATTTGGTTTACATTAAAAAAAAAAAAAACAATCTGAATATTTCCACTTGAGTGTCACACTTCATAAAGTTTCTCTTTCACTTTCTGCCGTAAGTGCTTACACACTTCTACAAGAAAACTCTTAGAATATGCTGAATGGTTGGAGTGAAGAGTTGCATGTCAGGTTCTAGGAGTAAATAGGAAGACATATGTCTAGAATAACAAGAAACATCCTGGAGATTTTCATCTGACTTGTCTGACACTTGCTGACATCAGAAATCTCAGGTGCTGGAGGGAGGGCAATAGTTGTTGCGTTTAGGGAATCTTGGAGTCAATGATGAGTCCTCATGGAGGTATAATCAGAGCTCGTTTATTACAAATCTGAGGGTACATTTATATGATTTTACAGGGTTCACGTGGCTTTCACTAACATTTTAATTGGTAGACAGGCCATAATCATACACCTAGATTTGGCAAGCACTAACTATGCATATTTTGCTAACCGTCCTCCTTTTGTGCTCACAACTCACCACACTTTCTCACACTGATAACAGGGACAGCGTGCCCCTGTTATCTGGCCCATAGCAGGGTTGTGCAGGCAGGCTTCTAAGACTACAGAATGTCCTGTTTGATCAAACATTCTCTCTACAAATAGTATTTCCTCCAAACACAGCATACTTCTCCCAGTCAAGATCTCAATGTTTTGCTTCAGTGTCTGTCTTCTGTGATCTTCTCATTTTATTCTCCTTAATTAAATGCCTCTCTCTATAGAATTATCTTCCTCTTTTAATCCCCATTTTTTTGAGTACTTTGGCATAATTTCTCTCCCTACTTCATCCTTTTATTTTTTTTTATATTCCTGCCTCTATGGTATAAAAATCACCACTGTCTTCTCAGTCTCGTCATCGATAAGCAAGCTCCTCATCATTCCTCAATAAAGTGTTTGAAGTAGCATTGCTAAAACTCTCCCTTTCTTCCCCCACTTACATACTTGTCAAATCTTAATCTTACTTTATTTTGCATTTATTTGCTCTCCTTCAGGTAACATTGAGCTTCATAGTTTTGCTGAGAAGTAATCCTTATAATTTTATTTTTCTTACACTCAAAATAGTTTGGATTGCTTTGTCATTCTACAGTTTCTACATTTTCTAACCAACCTAGGAATTTTTTTGTTCTCCCTGTTGTTAAAGATCCTTTTGTTCACTTGTTCATAATAGTAGCTTTTGCTCAGAACCCAGCTCTTTTTCTCTTTTCCCCCCATTAGTCATCTTTTCAGCTTCATATTTTCCATCTTTTACTACTAATAATCTATTTTGCACCCTGATAATGATGTCTCATGCACTGATGATGATGAACTTTCCTTTGACTCCCCTGTCCACTCCCCAGCGCTGTGCTTATAGCTCTTACATTCACGATGGAGCATCGGCACTTTTCCTCTTGTGCTTGCTGCATGCAGTGCTCAGCCCGAGCCACAATCCGCTGTTCAGCTGTTGTGTTGGCTGTTTGGGATCTCAGTGCTATGGCCCTGTGCTGCAGCTGGGGACAAACATGACCAGTATCGCAAGGACTCCTGCTAGATGTGCTTCTTGCAGGTTTTGGTGTGGTCCTTCACCCTTTCCACAACCATAGACGTACCTTGTTATGAGCTGAGATTTGTCTCAGCAAATTTAAACATCAATGATACAGATGCCTACATCTGAACTAGCCACTCGAGACTTCCTTTATAATCACTGCTGAGAAACAGGCACTTCTCAGGCATAATTATTATGACATATTTTAGACATCTGCAGTAAGATGAGATGACTCATATCCTAGAAATGCTTGTTTCTCTCTGGTGACTGTAAAGAAAATTTAGACAACTAGCTTTCAGATGTAGACATCAACATTATAAATACCTGTACCTCATCCTGTGAATTTTATGAGTCTCAGACTCTGAGGCTGGGGAAAATGAGTCTCATCCCTGGTGAGAATGACTCCACTGAAAGATGAGTGATTAGTCCCTCTGAAGGACAGGACCACTGTCCTATGGAACAGAGGCAGTTGCTCTACATTTTGAGGTTTGGGGGTCAGGGTTTTTTTGGTCTAAGTCTGACCATTAAATTTCAGCTAAATAACTTCTACAAAAATAAAAGGATTATAGGTCTTCCTGAGACTCAGTTTGCAAGTAACAGTGAGGAAAGTCAGAAATCCAGGCTTCCAAAAATTTCCCTTTTCCCCCTGCTTTCCACACATGAACAGTCAAAGAGGTAGTAGGGAACGTGTTGAGAATCACAGCTCTGGAATTTAGCCCATGTCCATGGGACACAGCAAAGACTAGGCAAGAGCTGCATATAATGGAGGAAAATAGTGAGAACTAGAGGCACCAGAGCTGGAATTCTGTCAGTTTTGAGTATGGTTAGTTTGACTATTTTCAAAAGGCGTAGAATGCTTACACAGAAAACAAAGTATTTCATCTTGGTGCCTGGGAGGCATCCACTGGACTCTACCTGGCATTTGCTTTGAACCTTCATTCTCCAGATGTGGATGGTTTGTTTAGAGGGAAATAATACAATTTATATGCTTATGCAACGTGCTTCAAGATATGAATTACAATAAAAACAGTTACAGATGTACATATTACTGTTAACTGAAACACAGGATGTTTCAGAACTCCAAGAACTGCAAAGAGAGACTGCTACTGATTTATACAATATTTAAGTTAAATTCTGTCCTTATTAACATCAGTGACAAAATCCCAGTGACTTAAGCAGTGCTGTAAGTTCAGCCTATATTTGTCATTTGCTGTTAGAAAAGGATTTGTGTCACAGTCAAAAGTGAACGCAATGAAAAAACTCTGCTGTCTGATGCATTAGAGTACGCCATATCAGAATGCAGCCTGTTTACATACCTCAGACTCAGAAGGATCCGATTAAATGACAAACCTCACAATTGGAAAAAAATATTGGTAGGTAACATGATACAGACCTTTGTGAAAACATGAGCATGTGAAATATGTAGTTTATTACAGGTAGAAAAATCTCTCTTTATCTACCAATGTCATAGCCCTGCTCAGTTAATACATAAGAAACACACTATTCTTGTAAAATATGGACTCAGTGGGTGGCTGACTTACCAAAACTGCATTCTCATGCGATGCATTAGTCCTCCTACATTGGTGCTATCAAGAGTGCTGCAGATGAGATGTGTTAGCAAACAGCTGAGGGGCATTAGTTTTAAATAGCTCCTCATTTATAACTGATCCAAGTGAATACTGTAATTTCTTCCTGAACAAAGCCAAATAACTTAGCTTAAAGCTGACATTAAAGGTTACTTTATCTCAACTCTGTGACTTTGTCTTGAAACAGATTAGGAGCATGCACGCCATCATTTGAGAGGTAGTTTGAACACTGACTTTTTATTATCTCTCAAATAACAGTTCCAGCTAAGATGCAGTGGCCGACTGTGCTAGCTGCCCATGCCTCTGTTGCACCGCCCTGGTTTGTGCTCTTGCCCGCGATGAAGATGTTTTGTTTCTGAGTGAGTGGGCGGCCAGTCTTCACCTACACTAGAACTACTCATTTGTGGATTCTGGGTATGTTTGTGAAGGAGTAAATTTGGTAACATGCAAAACTGTCTGCATAGGAATCCCATTTAAAAAAAAAAAAAAAGAAAAAAGAAAGAAAAAGATGCTCAGACTTGAAAATATGCTTCCTAGTAGACTAGGGAAATGAATAAAATGTAATGTGCACATTGTCTATTTGTAGAGCTGCTTAGACCAGTTACTGGAGGTGACTGAAAGAGCATATTGGAATTTGTATGACATTCTAAGCTGATTTCATTTGTCTCCAGATTTCAAAATACACAAATCTTAAAAATAATAATAAAAAAGTGGCAGTGTTCAAATATTTCATTCTTATAAGGCAGGTTATTTGCAAAGCTTTGATTTAAGGAATGTTCAGAACATCATTATATATTCACAAATTTGTGAGTCAGTATGGTGGAAGGTAGTGATAAAATAATTGAGGGGACAATCTGGCATTTTTAATCAGTTATTTGTCCAGCCGTGATAAAGAATGAGTTTTTGTTGTTAGTTGTAAAATTAGTCTGCAGTGTTGGAATATTTTTATATAGAAAATTTTATTTTTCTTTTCCTTGGCATCTCTTTTCTCATATGTTCATAGTGTATTGATCAGACTTTTGATTATCCTTTCAGATTATAAGGAGAATGACTTGGGGGTACTCATAGACGAAAAGCTGGACATGAGCCGGCAATGTGCACTCGCAGCCCAGAAGGCCGACCTTATATCCCAGGCTGCATCAGAAGAAGCGTGACCAGCAGGTCAAGGGAGGGGGTTCTGCCCCTCTGCTCCGCTCTGGTGAGACCCCACCCAGAGTACCGTGTCCCTCTCTGGGTCCCTCAGCATAAGATGCAAATACCATAAGGCTATTTGCATGGACCTGTTGGAGCAGGTCCAGAGGAGGGTCATAAAAATGATCCGAGGTCTGGAGCAGCTCTGCTATGAGGACAGGCTGAGAGAGTTGGGCTTGTTCAGCCTGGAGAAGAGAAGGCTGCGGGGAGACCTGATTGCGGCCTTCCAGTGCTTAAAGTGGGTTCATAAGAAAGATGGGGACAAACTTTTTAGCAGGGTCTGTTGAAACAGGACAAGGACTAATGGTTTTAAACTAAAACAGGGTAGATTGAGACTAGATATAAGGAAGAATTTTTTTATAATGAGATTGGTGAAACACTGGAACTGGTTGCCCAGAGAAGTGGTAGAAGCCCCATCCCTGGAAACATTCAAGACCAGGTTGGATGGGGCTCTCCGCAACCTGATTTAGTTGAAGATGTCCCTGCTTACTGCAAGGGGGTTGCACTAGATGACCTTTAAAGGTCCCTTCCAACCCAAACTATTTTATGATTTTATGTAATGAAAGTAACACCAAGATTAAAGCCAAATCTTCAAAGAGGGCATAAATCCAGCAGTGCTAGCTTTAAGGACAATACTGGGAAGCATTCCTGTATATGTTCAGTTTTAAACATGGAATCAAGCGCTTTACTAAATTCATAAAGAGCTGGAGACTAAAATTTGTTGCAGTGAATAGATGTTTGTAACCTCTGTAAAAACCAAGATGCTGTGTGAAGTGCATTTGTGACACAAGTTTCAAGGGATCTTGCCAAAATCTGAAGAGGTTTACAGGGCTGAGTGTATTCCAAAATATTTGTCATACTTGGTCTTAAAAAATAACTTGTCTCGCTATGCTGGTTCTCTAATAGCTTTTTTACGTTGGTCTCTAATAGGTCTTTTCCAAATAGAGCTTATGAAGTCAGAGAAGAGAAATTAGGCTGCTTTGCAGGGCAATTCAGTTGACCCGTATCTGCAGTAATGTATGGAATGGCTGAATGTGCACTTGCTGCCGCAGTAACATAAGTAGCAGATGTCCCCCGTGACTGCCATCGGAGCCGCAACTGGACGGGCAGTCTCGCTGAGGTGAGCGGGCCAGCTCAGACCTCCGGCCTCAGACCAGTGTGCTCATTATTCATACATTCGCTGAGGTGAGCGGGCCAGCTCAGCCCTCTGGCCTCAGACCAGTGTGCTCATTATTCATACACAACAGACTATTTGCACCAGGAAAGGGGATAGTGTTAGCAATAGATTAGATCAGCTGAAAGTTCAGTAACTTTTTTTGCAAAAGAATACAATGCAGAAAGTGGTGTTTGATCAGAGCTCTGGGTTTCATAGCATTCCCTCTTAAATTTCAAAACTAACATATACATTATACATCTACATGCATTTGTGGTACTGCTATGAGCATTGCTTCTATGCAATAGCTATCCCCTTTATCTCTGACTTCTAACATGCTAGTAGTGACTTTGATTTGAAAATCCATTTTTACATGTTCAGCTGCCTCCGAGACACGAGGCCTGCAGTGTACCTCACCCCAGCAAGAGAGCAGACATTTTAGACAAACAACCGTCAGCAATTTAGGTATGTCTCATACTGCCTTGGGGCCAGTAGGTAAAATAAATGACCTCTTGATGCCTTCCACTCCACTCTCATTTTGGAAATGAATGGTTTGTGACATGTCCTATGGCCAGGTTCTCAAGTGGTGCAGTCCTATGCAGTTGTGTTAGTGGCCTCATGCTGACTTCTGTTAGGGGCGTCTGACCTGGCTCTAGCGAAGCATGCCATAGAGTATTCCACTTTCCTGTTAGAGGAGTTCAAGACTGAATGTCGTGGTTTAACCCCAAACGGTA
>KL265458.1:0-30695 GCA_000699545.1 Podiceps cristatus
CACCCCGAGTTTGAAAAGAGAATTGTTTCAAGCTTTTAAATGTGTTTGTACAGGTAAAGTTGCCTGCCCAGCTTAACCCTGAAAAGGACAGGCCTAAATCTCAATACCAGGCCTTTGTGGCTGATTTGATGTTTATACTGATTCCATCACTGGAGGTGACATGAAAGCTCCCAGATGTCTCAGTGAGGCAGAAGTAAGGCATGCAGCGATTTTACAGCACTGAATACACGGCCCGAGAAAGCGAGTTCTGGTGGGCTGAGAACTGGGTGAGGGTGCTGGTCCCTTCTTCTGGTAAAACCTTTCCTTTACAACCAAAGCAGACAACAAACAAAACACTCATACCATAGGAATAATGCTTAGATGGCATAAACTTCTGCCCCAAACCTGGAGATCTTATGGTTAAAGGGAAGATAATGATGTTATACCATTAGTCAGCACTATGGAAAAATAATGAATCACTGAAGACTAATCTTTCCTGAGTAATTTTTGTTTTCCATTTCTTATAAAAGCAAAATCCCTATTATTTAAAAATTGGTAATGTCATCAAATCTTCCTTTTTTTCCAAATTTTCCCTTATTGTTCTATTCACTTTTAATTTTTATTATTATTTCATAGAAGCGCATTGTTAGTAATAATTAAAAGAATTCTAGAAGTTATTTGGATTAAAGTTTTTGCTAAAAATTGTAGAAAAGATAATGAAAAAATAAAATACCACAAACCAAACTGGAATATCTTTAATTTTTGCAAAACATAAATGCTTTTAAACCTTCTCCCAAATATTTTCCATACTTTGACCTCTTTTAGTGATGATGATAGTCAGCTTTGTGTCAGTTCTTCGTTGAACTCAGACGAAACCATTCCCTAGACTCCTGCATACGGTCTCCTTTTTTTTTTGTACTTTGGTAGAAAAATAGATACACAGAAATATAAATAGCTATAGGAAATACAATATAGCTACAGATGGTTGTTGACCGACTGCCTTGTGATCCCTCTGATCAGACGCACGAAGCCTGGCCCAGGACAGCAGCCCCGTTCGGCTGGTGGCAGGAACTCGTCCCACCAGGGTTTACTTGGGGATCAGGCGCTTCACTCTCAGCTTTGCCTCAGTCTGAACCTTCTGCAGTGTTTTGAAGTAAACCTGGAAGATTGCTAAAAAATTAGGCTGTATTGTACAGTTTCTGTCCCAAATTTCTCATTAGCAGTTTTCTTTCTTTCCGTTCTGCTCCTTTCCCCACAGTCTGTCTACATTTGTTTCTACTTCTGAGCCATTTTCTGCATGTTCACCCCGGAAATGCAAGCTCAATATTATTTTAGTTGAACATAAAAAATCTGAGATACAGTTTCAGCAGACTTGAAACTGGGACCCTGTTTCCCCCCCTGCATGAGCTATACTAGAACTAAGAGCTGCAAGAGAAGCAATTCAGGAAAGAGCTTTGAGCAAGACACAATGTCCTTTTTCACCTTTTTGACTCTTTAAGATATTCTATCACCACAGTGCTTTCCTCAGCTTGCCAGGGCATTTATATTTTACAGGTTTTCCCACAGAGTTATTTACTGAGTAATATCTTCACTGAGGACATTTAACTTTAAGTCATAAATGGAGACTTGTTGGTTTTATTATTCTGTAAAAGCCTTTTGTCCACTTTGTTTAGCATCACGAGACTTTGCCTACAGTGAATTCCACTAGTACTTCAACCAAAGTATCACAGCCAACAACTCACATTATACGTGAGCCTTGAATAAGGCTGTGGACTAAGCCATGCAAAGAATCAGTGAGTGGTGTTCTTCCCTCTGTTGCTTGCCAGCATTATTTAAAAGCGGTGCCAGAGCATTTTTCACTTAAACTCTATAAATATAGTTCTTTGAACATGTTCTGTTGTTGATTTGAAATTTAAACATTTCATTTAGCTTCCCATTAAAATAAAATCTCACAAGCTCCTCTGAAATGTAACATGCTCTGAGGCAGCTTTCCATTGTGAGAGAGAGTAACAGCTAAAAGAGAAGTGTGTTGGGTTTTTTTTGTTTTTTTTTTTTCTAAATTGAGATTTGGAAATTATTTTAAATGGCATTGTTTACTGTAGTGAATAAGTAAGAGCACTAAAAGGATGGTTCTGCATTCAATATACTCTGGCAGCTTGTACTTTAAGGGTTTTTTCTTCACTGAAATGAAGGACAGGATTGCTACTGATTGAAAAATGAGTGGTACCATGCGTTAAAAGCCTGTCCCAGAGCCTACTGAAGCCGTTGGAAAGCTTAAAGCTGGCACTGACGGCAAAAGGGATGTGTCTCTACTGGATCATTGTGGAAATACATCTGCAAAAGGGCGCTGAAATCTGCTGGGAAGGTCCTTGAAGGGATGAAGGTCTGCTCATCTCCGACTGGCGCAGGGGGAGCCAGGGCACTACAGGAATTTGGATCAAGTCCCTGAGGCAGAACAAAGACCTCTGCCAGGTTTGCCTTCCTCCTGCCGTGTGCTCTTGTTGCCTATTCCAGAGTGCTCTCCTTCTTCTTTATAAAATATACATAAACCGCATTGAACATATTGGGTTGGTTTAGTACTGAAATAATTCCAGATCCTGCATCCCTTCTTTTTCCCTTCAGAACAGAGCCATCACAATTTGAAACCCCCAACCTTAAAGAGGAGACAGAAATTTCTTAGATATAGTAGTCTCCTCTTCAAAGTGGATGTTAACCTACGACTGCTATTATTTGCCTAATTTCCCTATTCCCAGAACAATTTATATATCTATCTTGTGTGCCAAGATACAATGAATGAGTAACTGCTTATGCTTTAATGAGTACAAATGAAATTAAAACCCTACATGCTGCATCTTGTCTGAAATTATATCATGAGCAGAGACCATGTCTTTCTGTACTGGGAGTCCTTCTTCCAGCTCAAACTTAGCCCCTAGTGAATTTGAAGTTGCCTTGATAGTAAATCAAGTAAGAAATTGTGTAGGAAAATTACTATTTGAAATATAAGAATGTGAGGCTGTGTAACTCACTGAGTAAGACTCTGTTTTCTTTAGTAAGTAGCTTTCTCTCAAGTACCGGTGAATGATGAAGCTACATCTCTCTGTGTTTTATGTTGAAAAAAAATATAATTTAGGATACTTCTGCTATACCTAGGGTCTGATTGTCAGAGTTACAGTGCTTCCAGAATGGAATTTGTTAAAATGAATTCAACTGAATTTGAGACATCTAAAAAGCCTGATGTCAGCTGCCATTTCTCACATAAATGCCTCTTCCATCTGTCCTTCAGAAACAGTTCTTAGAATGACAAAAAAAAAAATGCTAATTGGTTTTTACTAATTATAGAATTTTATGGCAAGTATTTTACACAGCTCTGTTATGCAGTCTCACCCTGGAGAAATACTAGAAAACCTTTTGACAACATTTCTCACAGAACTGGATTAGAAAAATGACCGCAGTAACAGTAGTCGATATGGAGAAGGACAGCTCATCCACCCCAGAAAGCATTTATTGCAAAGCAGAAGGGGCCAACTTTGTCTGAAATTCAGCTGTAGGTTCAAGAACTCTTACATTTAACTGCTTCTACATGTAGCTGTAAAAATAAATATAGCTATTTCCCATTTGTAACTAGGTACAATGAGTTCAGAAGCTCTTGGCAATTGCTGTCTTGGAGTTGAACCCTTGGCATGGACATACCGGCTCAGGGTCCTGAGAAGCCGAGCTCAGTTAAACCCAATGCTAAAAGTTGCTCGGCCCTGTTTAATTTAGAAGTCCAAGTATTTTCATCTCTGATAAAAGCAGGAGAGGGAGGAGGGAGAAGTGGAGAGAGCATTTCGTGGTAGATACCTCTTGTGTTTTACAGTCTTTTCTTGTAATACAGACTGTGTTGGTGGTTTCAGGAACGTGAACTCTTGAGAATTGCTGCTTTGCATACGTATTAATAAATTGCTCAGATTGAGTAAATGCATACAAATGTTTACAAATATTTATGTGCACCTGGTGTATAAAACCAAATGTATTTAATCCCAAATATTCTGGAGCACACTGTGCTTGCCATTAGCAGTGACATTTCTATTCATGCAAAATAATATATAATTATCCAGTCAAATCTAACCTGCTCAGCCTCATGTACAGTTTTCTTCTGCCAAAGAGCTAAAAACTAAATGATAGCTCCCCTACGTTGCAGAGCTGGAAACACACTGTTTTTAAAAAGCCAGCCACCACAGACCTGGTGAACACAACGGTTCAAATTAACAGAGCACATGACTCCCCGCCTTGAATATAAGCAGCCATCGGAGGAAGCCCTCATTTGAGAACAAGTCACGGGCTGAGGAATCCCCTGGGCACAGGGCCGGCTGCGTGACTCCCTCGCGGGCTCCCTGGGAGGCGGCGGCGCGGGGCGGTGGGCACACCTTAAAAAAAGTCATGGGAATGATCAGCTGCCTATTACACGCATGCATGCACTTCCCTGCCTCACAGCACACAGCCGTAATGCGCTCTGCTCACAGGGAAAAATTTATATCCCTAGTTTGGCGCAGAAGGGCAGTACCCCCTTGCCAGGCAACTCCTGCAACTGCCAGGCAATTAATTGAGTAATTTTCCCTGCTTTATTGAGGGCAATGGGGAGGGAAGGACAAAATCTGCACCATCAGTAGCAAATTTATTGCAGGATGAATTAAGAAGCACAATCAGCCCTCGGGGATTTCCATGTTCACATAAGCGTCAGCAAACCAGGGTCCACCAGGCTCCCTAGTCATCCCAAGCAGTGGAGAAAGGCATTTTCTTCCCAAGCTACTCAGAGAAGCAAAATGCCTCCTATCCTTCTTCTTTCCACCCCCTCCCCTCCCCAGCATGACCTCCTTAGCAGTAATTCATGCCATATAAAGAGGAGGGGGCCTTTTAGGGGTAGCGTGTTTTTTGCAGTAACCTTATGAGACAGAGCTGTTAAGAGGATGCAGCGCGTGCGGGGGCCCCCGATAATGAATTACAACTGAGAAAAAATGGCTTGAGTGGGAACTTATTTGGAAAGCAGCAAAAAGGGGATATTCCTTTCCTCCGTGAGCTAAGATGTCCTGAGGGCCTATGAAACTTTGAAAAATAATCCCTTTCCATAAAGCAATGCTGCCTAACTCAAATCGAAAACAGATATAGGTGTACAGTAACACAGATCTGCCCTCCAAAGGACATGGCCTGAATGTAAAAAATGGAGATCAAAGAAATCAGCTGGGCATCTCCAGTGGTAGGCACGTGCCCTGCCAGGTATCTGCTGTCATGAAGTGTACTGGGTGATGACCATATATCATGGGTTAAGGCCCATAAACTATCTTTAGTGTAGGAAATTGAGCAGAACATGTTTAAACTGCAAAACCAGATGATATTTATGCTACTACAAGCTCTGTTTGCACAGTCTCTTTTTTTTCCTTTTTTTTTTTTTTTTTTTTTTTTTGGAACACAGAGTCATCTTCTTGGCCTTTCTTTTAAGTATTACAAAAATATGGCCAGGTATGTACCTTGCACTTACTGGATGGTAGGACTTTGACATTTCCAGGGATGGGTAATTGTTTGATTCACCAGCCTGTATTCGCCATTTTATTTAAATGTTAACACGTGTTAACATGAACAGTCTCCATGATCAATAGGTGGCCGCCTCTTTCCATATATAGTTTTAAAATCAAGCAAACCTTCCTGGACTCTGTTCACATATTTCTATTGACTTCAGGGGAACACTAATTATTTTCCCTACCAGAGAGCTGGCTTTCATGTCATTCTGTAACTTCAGAAAGCTGTGAGGCAAAGACAAGGCAAAAATCCTATCAGTCCTACATTTTGTCCTCGCAGTTCATTTCCACAACAGTGCACACAGCACTGATACTACCTGCTTTTCCAGGGGAAATGAGCGTTACAGGTGTCTGTGTTACATGACAGTCATTACAGTTGTGAATTACAGCTGTAGATCCTAAGTTTAAAAATACCGTGTTCTTCTTTCAAAGATGAAGTGCATAAAGTATTGAGTGCCGAACTATTTCTGCATACACCTTTCTTAATGGTCAGAGTCCCAGCTCTGCAGATTACAGTGATCTTCAAGAGCTCCAGGTTAGCAAAACAGCATAATCCTCCACTAAATAGGCTCAAATCTGGTGAGAAAGAAAAATTTGTGACCTTGACTTCCCTTGATATTTTTGCTGTTAGTCCAGAGCCGTAAGAAAGAGTAGAGCTGCAATCTCAGAGCCCAGAGCAACATGTGGTTTCTGTCTACCACGATAAGTGACAGACCAGTGATGGCCTGTTCTTATCACCTTTGAAATTTGAAGGTTTTGACTTTGCTTCAAATGAATCTCTGTTTTTTGTAGGAGAGTTTTCCTTTTATTTTTTTTTCCACCAGTTGCTCAAAAGTAGTTGGCAAATCTACATTTGCTTTGTTACAGCAAAGCAATATGGGACCACATGTTTTGGGGTCTGATCCTGGAGCCAGGGACTTAGCCAGGTGCTTGAAGTTATCAATTGTGTAATAGGCACGGCTGATGTGTATGGCTGATTTTGATAAAACCTCTGAGCTGTTGAATATTTTCTTAGGAACCAGGTAGAGCTTTTGCTTATGGGGCACCAGGAAGCTCTGGCTGGATGGAAGTTTCCTCTGGTCGCTCAGTTCTATGGATCAGTCCCAGGGCAGGACACTCTCAAAAGGATCAGTAGCCATAGTTATAAATGGCCACTCTTAGTGATTCCCTCATTCAGACCTCTTTGGTCTGTGAAATCTGGCAGCTAACTGTGGGCAGTCTGGCAAGCCAGCCTGCTGCAATGTCCTCCTGCCTGGCTGGGGATAGGCAACGCAGAAAACAGCAAGAAAAGACGTTTCTGGAGATCAAATCCTGTCACTTGTTTCTTGGTGATCCCAGCACTCCTCTGCTCTGATTTAGGGACTGCAAACCAAGCAAACCCCCCAGCCTTCCCAAGGCATTGCAGGGAGGGAGAACACTTCAGCACCCACAAGCTGCCTCTCATTGCACGGCAGTCATTAGGCAGATAAATAAGAGACAGACCATGGCTGTTTCTTGCTCGGTTCCCAACTTTTGCCCTCTCATGCACTGGGGCACAGACGTTAGGGCAGCAGAACATTTCCATTCCTATTCCTGGTCTTGAAGAAATCATAGGTTCCCTTGAAGAAATAATTACTTCCATGGAAAATCCCCACATGCAGACCAATTGCCTGATGATATCAAGGCACAGAAAAAAATTCAAATATGTACAACATAAATTCAACTCTTTATTCAGCAAATACACTGCAAAATACTGATACAAATATTAATTGAACTCTTTGAAGACTATTCAGCAGGCAAAAAACATATCTTATAATTTTTTTTTTTTTTTTTTCAAAATCAGTTTTACCAGAGTGTGGAGGAAGATATACACAGTTATATCTTATTTAAAAAAACATCCTTACCTAGCCCAAACACTGAACTGCTTGTCTTGGCTACACTACTCGGAGATGTCTTGACTACATTTACGCAGTCTTTTGAATTCTGCTAATGTGTCTAAACAAGACGGTTTTAATGGTCCCCAACCTCAGGTCCAGAGCTGCAGGTTTTAGATCCTATGAACTGATCCCAGGCTGCAAAATTTTATTTGCAGCTTGGAGTCTGTGATATTAGAAGAGTAACTTACAGAACTTGCACCTGGATGTACAAACAGATTTTGAAGGTCACCTATCTCTCCTTTCCCTCATTTCTAAAATTTTGAAGAAAAGGGACGTTCTAGCTTACGATGTAACTTGGGAAGATTTGACCCCAAGCGACCTTTGCCAGATACTGTTAAAGAGCAAACGGAGCAGAAAGGCAGAAATGGTTTGTTGCACAAAAACGGTGACTCTGTGCTAAGCTTCATAGGTTGGAAGAAGCATTTTGAAAGTCCAGGCAAAAAATGTGACAAGAAGCCAGTTTAAATACGAGCATATAGGTGTGATATGTTCTGAGGGCCAGGTGTGACTTGGGAGCCTGGCAGCTTTGTGCATGTTGTAACTTTGACATTGTGGATGAAGAGAGACAGGCTAACAAAGATTACCGATAATAAAGTCACGAAAAGGTATGGCTCACAGTGTTATTGCTCCTATGAGACACGGTGAACAAATGCTCTACGAAGGGTTACTTGTGTAAAAGGCAAGTGCATTATTTGTGGCATAGCCATGAGCAGTTTACAAATGCACTTATTTTGTCTTGGTACATCTTTACTTGTAAGCATTTACCTTGTAATAACCAGCTCTGAATAATGCTCCATCCTCCTGCTTTTGTGTAGGAGGAAGAGGGCAAAAGACAGAAAACAATAACCAGCTTTCTCCTGCTCTTCTGCAGTCGATTGCTGCTGTTATAATTTGCTGTTAAAGAGCCTCTAAGCACAAACACAAACTTAAGGATCATGAAGAAAACTATTCTTGTCTGAAAATATAAGTGGCAGGAGTACATTTTTAAAACCCAGGTCCATGGCTTATAACCAAGCCAAGCGGTACTGACATGAGTAGGGCTCCACAGGTGGAAAACCAGTGCAAATTCAGCTGTACAAATCCTCATTTTTTTTTCCAGTCATCAAAAAATGATGTACTATCCACATTTGTTACTTCCGTGAAAAAAAAACCCTGATGGGATAAGGGCATGAGAAGTTGAAGGTACATCTGAGAGGAACATCTGTTTCTCATAGTAAAAATTCCCAGGAAAAGCATTATCAAAAAAAAATTACAGTACCTAAGTGTGTGCACAGTGTGTGCATTTTCACTTTCCCCTCTACTAGCCCTCCTCTTCTCTTGTCCGTGTTCAAATAGGCCCTTACAGCAAGGGAAGGCTTTGTCTTGCTCAGCCTTTGATTTGGAAAAGTTAGGTGTCAAACCTAAGATAGTCAGTGGACCATAAATAAGTGTGCAGAAGATGCTGGAGGAATTGTCCTCTGCAGGTGATTTTGCTGACTGCAGAGGGAGTTTAGATAACCGGTGAGAGGAGGAATGTGCGTAGTAGTCAGCTGAAGACAGGGGAGCTCAAAGTCTGCTCAGAGAGGCTCAGCTGATATTCTGGTTGTACGCACAAATAACCGAGTGCCTACAGAGGACTAGAAGATCTTACAGATGACTAAAAGAGCTTTTTTCTGCAAACCTGCTCTGTGCAAAGAGCTTAGCTTCAAAAAAGAACTAAAAATTACTATAAATATATGAAAATCTTTGACTGTACTATAACTCATTTTTGACATCTGCAGAGGAAACCCCCCACACTCAAACCTAGAAGTGTAATTTAGTGCAAAACCATTTAAACACAATAAAATATCACTCAGTTTAATAAAAAACTCAGTGATTTTAATATAGTACATGGACCAGCATCTAGCATGCGTTTTTTAGAGTTAGGCTAAGTACATATGACCCTACTGTTGTGTATAATTTCCAGTGTTTTTTTGCATATGCATTAAACATTTATAAATCAATATATCATTAAATATAGATATTTAACTAAATATGTATTAGTCATATGCAAGCAGTTGATTGGACAAGCAGTACGACCAGCATGAGAAAATGAATTCCAGATTACTATGTGGTGCTTTTCTAGAAGGACTACGTCAAGGAAAACCTACACATACAAAATATTATAAAATCCTGAGATGTTCCTCCTTTGTCCTGGTCCATGCGCCCTGTGGGAGGCCTCTGGCCACGCCGCAGTGTGACCGCAGGCAGGTCAGGCAGCCGGATTATAAACCTGCAGCACTCGCTTGCTCGGGCTGGGTGACTGAGGCATCCCCGAGGAAACGGCTCCGAGGTGTGCAGAAGAGGGCTCTGGCATCTGCCCTCAGTGTGTAGGTTGGAGCGGTTCTACTAATCGCAGTGTTCAAAGGATCAAGGCCCAGGACTTGGTGTGGAAGGCAGGCTTTAATTTTTGGCGTGTGAGTGCACCAAGAAGAAAAAAATCCAACAACCCAGTTTACTCAATATATCTGTGCATATCGAGCTTGTTTTTGCAGACTACTTTTTCATGCTTCAGAAATTCCTGTTCTTTATAAATTCCATTCCATTTTACATGATCTTAAATTCCTCTTTGGCCATCTTCTCATTTTTTATAATGCAAAGCAATGTTTGGTGACTGCATGTTTCACATCGCTAAGTATATTTCATTTGACACTTCTTTTTCTCTGCATTTCCTTACATGCCTTAACATGTTGCTCTCTCCCTCCTGGTGTTCCTCTCTGACTGCTTAATGCTCTTTTCTCCTTCTTCCTGGAGCTTCCTTAATTGATGCATTTGGCTATTTGTTGCATTAAAAAAAAAAAAAAAAGGAGCTTTGACTTACCAATTTACAGCACTTCCACTGTCTCATGTTGTGCAGTATTGTCCACTGCTTGCTTTCCTCAGAGATAAACGGAGTGAAATTAAAATGTGCCTCTTTATCAGACACTAATGTGATTTCCTTAAGCATGCCTATTCTGCATAAACTTTCAGAGGGGTCACCACCAGCTTCAAAGCATTTCTTAATAAGCCAAAAAAAAAAGTCTGTCTGGGTTCAGTTCCTGTCATGTTGGAAAAAGATGTGATCAGTGTTAGATTCATGAAGCAGTATTTACTTCTAGATTAAAGAAATGTTTAGATTGGAAGTAATTTTTCTTCAGCCCATGAATAGTGGGCAACAAAAACCCACCGTGACTGTGAGTTATTTGAAAGAACTCTGAATCTGGGCAATGCCTAGGGAAAAAGGACTCAGTTGACGAGTGGACTCTTCCAATCCTACTAAAAATCAGCATTATTCATCATAAACATTAATCCTTTAAAAAAAAGGCAGTGATTTCTTCAAGCATCTGGAGGATGGCTCCCCCAGACAGATTGCAGTGGAGAGGCAGCAGCTGGAAACTGGAGACTGAGCCTACTCTTAGCCTGCGAGCCCGTGATGGAGAGAAGCAGGGAGTTTGCCCAAAGAAGAGGGCAAAGGGTCTGGCCGAAATTCCCAGACAGGATTGCTCGTGCCTGGTGAGGACTCCCCAGGCAGGTGTCCCAGCCTCAGCAGGGATGGGGAAGAGGAGGAGATCAGGGAACAAAGGCGATGCCACAGCAAACAGCCTTTTCATTTCTCTCAGCGGGATGAAGAGAGGGAAGCTAAAAACCCCACAAACCCCAAACAAGCCCGTCCTGCTTCCCCTGAGTGGGCGCGCTGCTCAGTGGGCTGCTGTGGGTGGGCTGCCCCGGCACAGATGGGATGGAGCAGACTTCCCCCCAACCTTGGTTAATTCTCCATCACAAGATGCAGCTAAGAAACAGCCTGTGGGCCAGGATCCAGCCCCGCAGCATGCAGAGGCTGACACGGGCCGGCTGCTGCGAGGCTGGGGGAAAGCGGGATTTGGGGGTGCAGGCTGGGGTGACTGGCATCTGCGTCCCAGGGGAAGGCTGCAAGGGTGACCACCAGGGAGAGCTTGGGCAGAGCTGGGAGACGGGCACTGCTCCTCTCTCCTGGAGATGGTCAGACCTGCAAGACTCACTCAAGCCAACAGCAAGCCCAGGTTTCCCTCTCTGGCTGGCCCCCAGGGGGTTGGGAAGCTGGATGGCGTGCCTGCATGCACACGCTGCCCCATGCCTGGCCAGACCTCAGCTGGGGCCGCCTGTCCGTGTAGGATGCTGAGGGTGCCCATAAAAACCCTGCAAGTGGAGGGGCTGTGATTGCCAGGCAGAGGATGGCACCGTGATAGCACGAGTTGTTTCCTGGGTGAATTTGGTAGCCTTGCCATCTGTGCTTTTTCTTCCCATCCTATTGTTTACCCTTGTATTTCTTCAATATAACCCTCAACCTCTGTTTCGTGGTGCTGCAGAGCCATCGGGCCCAACGCTGCTGCACGTGGTGTTCCCAGCCCATCCAGAGGGATCGCATGTGGGGAAAATTCCCAAATGCCTGCTCCCGTGGCTGCCCCGGTTGTTTGCAGAAATCCTTTGCAAAATCCAAGAACGCCTTGAAAAAAACCATAAAGAAATTTTAAACCACAAATTTTAGCCCTCACTTCTAAGCTACCTGCTTTAATTGTACCTATGTATCTGTATTCAGTCTTCCTGGCCAAAAAACCCTTGTGGGTCAGATTTCTTTTCTTGGTCCTTAAGGCATTCAAGGATTACTTTATGTGTTAATAGACAGGATCCAATACCTCGTTTTACTTGTTTTTAAGAGATCTTTCTGTTTGTCTCTGTAGATCACCATGATTTTAGCAGCTTTCGGTAATGACATGTCAATAGTAGATTATTTTTATTATAACATGAAGTACGAATACTCTACCCTGTCCATATCTACAGCAGAGGGAGATCTTCAGTGAAATTTGCTTGTCTGTTGGGACTGCACTCATGTAACTGAGATTTTGTGGTGTTTAAGGAAAAAAATTAACTTCATTTGCACATTTAATTTTAAGGATAAGAAAATGAAAGCTGTGCTCATATCTCAATAGTGGCACTTTATCCAAGTACTTTAGTTGCAGAAAACATGGCTCTGGAATATATTTGTACGAACTCGTATGGATTGTTTGAAAATATTAGTAGCCTGTGTTTAAAAACATATACCTAAACTCCTCCAGCATTAAATCCTCCTCTAAAAAATATACAAGGAATTTTTTACATGTTTAGGTTAGATTTTAATCTCATTTCTAGGCTTCTCTAACATTAACATCAACCACATGTCACTTGCGTAGTCCATTTATATTTTAATTTAGTGTCTGCATATCGAATGTATAATGTACAGCTGGACTCAGCACAATATTTTCTATGAAATGTGAAGGGAGCTATTATCCAATAAGAAATACATCTGGCTTTGGTGTAGCAGAGCTTTTGCAAAGGCAGAGAAATTGCTGTGATAATTAAACTTGAGACCCAGAGAAGGACGGGATTTGTGCTGGAGAATTAGACCTTGCACGAGGACTGGGAACCCCATGTGAGGTTTTTTATGGCTAATAATCTATTATATATTACTAAAATACTTAAGAAAAGGTGTAGCCAATTATTTGCAGCTGTTGCTTGGTGACTCTGTCCAGGTATTAGACAATCTCTTACACACTGGCTTAGGGATCTGTCATATTTTTGCTTACAGTCAACTGAGTCCTGAGCAGATGAATGTGCTAAGCTGTCTGCCCTAGCGCTTCCATACAAAAGGCTTTTAAATTAAAGTAAAAATTCATTTTAACAGCGAGGTTATGTTTTCCCTTGAGGTTTCTAACACTGTTCACTCTCATTGCTGAGGATGTTTCCACTTTCACGGTAAAAGCTTTTCTTTTCGTTATCCTCGCCACCGTTGTTAGATTGAATAAGTCAAGGTGCTAGTGCCTTCGTATCGCTGAAAGGCCCGATACGAAGGCTGTGTAGGGCAGCAGGAGAGCTGGGTGTTAGAGGGGGCCGCTGGTAAAACGAGAGAGAAATAAATAGGAAACACAAGCGGTTTATTTGTCTGCAACTTGTGTGTTGTCACCGACAGCTTCCTCTTAGTGAGTTGATGGCTTTCGTATTAGAGCAACAAAGGCTTCTCTGGAAAAAGTAAAATATTTGCTTGATTTTGCTCACTAATTCAGTATGCAAGAAATGTTAGTTTCTTCTCTCAAACACCAGCAGACAGATGGCAGAAAAAATATAGTAGACTCTGGACTCCCACTGAAAGCTGACCTAGACTCACCCCTGGCTTTATGGTTTTTCTTTCATAATTAGCTTTTGCTCAGCTTTGTCATTTTCATAAGCCTCGATATTCTTCAATTAACAAAACAGAACAAGAACAACAAGAGCTTAGGCAGCTCATGAGGTCAATTCTTGCAGGGGCTGGATTATGGCACCAAAAGAAGCCTGAAAAGCATGTATTGATCCAGTCTGACAGTTCCTGCCACATTAAGCCTCACCACAGCTGTGATATAAAGGCGCTTAGAGCTGTTATCATAAATACCATCCACTATCTTTAAAGATCATCAAAATTGCTTCACATTGTATAAGAGTTATTGTCATATAATTTGTTCAATGCATTTTAACAGCATAAATTGGTTTAGCATTTTAATACTAGCTTAAAGGTCAAATGCAGATAATTTAAACTAACATTTATCCTATGAAAGTTATCATATAAGCTCAATTTACTGAATGTGTGGAATGAAAAACAGTCATCTTTATTATTTCCTTAATTTTTCCGAAAGTTAAATATATCCAATAAAAATTGTTTTAAAGAGTTAAGGCACTTTCATTTAAACTGTTAAAGAGTGTATGTGTGATTATTTTGTGAATGCCTATAATATTTAGGATATGATCTTGAAAGCAAAATAAATTTCCTGTATTCCTTTCTGTAGGAAGATTATTATGAGAGGCATATTTATAATCGGGAATGGAAAAATACAGCTATAGCTTTCATGATGAACAGAAAATATTAGGAACAAACATGTCTATGGATCTCTTAACCCCACCCACAGCTGGGCTTCTGCCCATCCATAGCCCTGCTGGGCACAGAAAACTCCCTTCCAGCTTGTAGATCATTGAACCAATAAAACATGAAAGGCAAACACCTGTTTGACAGAGAGATAAAAAATTGGTGATCGCACAGATAGAAGGTAATACAGTCAAGAGCATCAGCAAAGACAAGTAGAAAAAGTCTTGTAAGAAACACTTTCCCAAGGAGGTCTCCTGGAGTCTTTCTGCTGAAAGTAAGAGGTACAAGACACAGCTATGGTCTACAATAAAATGTTCACTCAACAGGGGTGGAACAGCTCCCAGGTCCCAGAGGAAACTGCTCGTCCCACCCTGGGTGGGGTTGTGGAAGACCCAGTGGCCTGCTGGTCACACTGTCCTGGTGGGATGGGAAAGACCAAGACCACATTCGCTGAGAATGATCTGAAGCACAGTCAAACTTTACACTTGTGCTGCTAGGACTTTGACTTAGAGATGTGGCTTATTCCAGGGTCTTTTCCTATTCTTAAAGTTGTTCTGATTGTGTGAACAATTGTTTGGTGGAGCAGAAACTGGAGTAGAAGTTTCCAGCATTGTAAAGGACTTCATTAGGTTACAGAGATCATTTCTCAAATCATAGAATCATAGAATCGTTTAGGTTGGAAGAGACTTTTAAGATCACTGAGTCCAACTGTTAACCTTGCACTGCCCAGTCCACCACTAAACCATGTCTCTAAGTGCACCATCTACACGTCTTTTAAATACTTCCAGGGGTGGTTGTGGGACAACAGATTTGTCAGCACTGGAAGAGGACTTGCTCGGACTAAAGCACTCCTGTCAAGAGTTGACAAACTACGGACTTGTAAACAAAAGCCCCAGTTAACAGAAATAACAACAATCTTATTTTTAAAGGGTGGCGCTCTACAAATCAACTGTGTGACACCTGGGGTGAGGTGAAGGCCTCACAGCCAGGTGTTGCTTCGGATAAGGACAGAGACACCCCCGTAAGCACATACTGAGCTTCCTGCCACGAGGGCGTGCTGGACTGCTTGGGTCCCACTTCTGACGACACAATATGCCATGCCAAGAGCCAATCGACACTTAATAATTGACTTAGTCCCACCTTGCCAAGACCCACCAAAGAGTTTTCAAAAGTATAAAATTGGCACTTGAATACCCCTTTTTTGTGAGGAAGACATGGGCCTGAACCTCTCTTTTCTCCCCAAGAAGTGACACCTTATTGGTAAGAGTTGCGCCTCCAACTTTGTGGGGTGTAATACAGGAAAATATTATTAACTAAACACTGAATTATTAATAATGAGCTCAACTTTTATAGTTAGTGCATTTATCAACGGCAATCCCGAATCTGTGATACCTGTTGCTTGAATAAATTACGTATTGTTTCAACTTTGCAAAACTGTTTCTGTGAAAGTCCCTGGGAGGGCTCTGACAAGTAAATGTTGATTTTGTCAGTGGAAGTCTCTGAGAGGACTCTGACAAAGGTTGACTCTGATAAATGGTTATATACTTAATCCCTTAGACATAAACCATTGACCAAGTCTGGGACTAGGAGTGATTCAATTCAGCTGAGGCTCCTGTTTCTGAGAAGGAGCTTAGAAAGCAAAGGGGGTCTACTCCAAACCTCGAACCTCTGACACAGTGGGAGGGCTTCCCCCCTCAGCTGCTTATCAGACTCCTTCAACCCTTTTAACCCTTTAATGTGACAATGGTGCCTCAGCCACTTCCCTGAGCAGCCTGTTCCAGCACCTGATAACAATTTTAGTGAAGTAATGTTTCCTAATATCCAATCTAAACAGAAAGCAAAGGGGGTCTACTCCAAACCTCGAACCTCTGACACAGTGGGAGGGCTTCCCCCCTCAGCTGCTTATCAGACTCCTTCAACCCTTTTAACCCTTTAATGTGACAATGGTGCCTCAGCCACTTCCCTGAGCAGCCTGTTCCAGCACCTGATAACAATTTTAGTGAAGTAATGTTTCCTAATATCCAATCTAAACCTCCCCTGGCACAACTTGAAGTGGTTTCCCCTTGTCCTCTTGCCTGTTACTTGGGAGAAGAGACCATCACCCAGCTCTCTACAACCTCCTTGCACATAGTTGTAGAGAGCAATAAGGTCTCTCCTCAGCCTTCTCCAGGCTAAACAACCCCGGTTGCCTCAGCTTCTCCTCATAGGACTTGTTCTCTAAGACCTTTCACCAGCTTCATTGCCCTTCTCTGGACATGCTCCAGCACCTCAGTGTCTTTCTTGGAGTGAGGGGCCCAAAACTCAACACAGTACTTGAGGTGCGAGCACTGAGCACAGGGGGACAAATATTTCCCTACCACACTATTCCTGATACAAGCCAGGACGGTGTTGGCCACCTTGGGCACCTGGGCACACTGCTGGCTCATGTTCAGCCGGCTGTCGACCAACACCCCCAGGTCCTTTTCTGCCTGGCATCTTCCCAGTCACTCCTCCCCAAGCCTGTAGCATTGTCTGGGGTTGTTGTGACACAAGTGCAGGACCCAGCACTTGGCTTTGTTGAACTCAATACAACTGGTCTTGGCCCATCGATCCAGCCTGTCCAGATCCCTCTCTAATGCCTTCCTACCCGTCAGGCAGAGGGTAGAGTTCTCAGAGAAGAGTGAGGAAACAGGAAAAACCACAGTGCTGGTCTCCTAAACACTTGCTTGGCCTCCAAGATTTTGCAGCTCAGGGCCTTTCCCAGCCAGAGGTGTTCCTCGGGCAGAGGATAAGGCTATGACTGCTGGGCAGGGTCGGAGGAGCTAGCACCAATGCATAGCAGTCCCTCTTGGAAGGCTCCATTGCTTCTTGTTTTGTCTAGTTAACCCTAACTTCCCTCAATCTGCATGGAGATTTTTACTTACTTTCTAATCTTTTTCCTTAACTGTTTGAGCAGCCTAATCTGATGAGTCAGCTCCTGATCTAGTTTTAACTCTTTCGTGCTTTTTCAAACCCGATGTTTGTGAGCATTTCTAAAAAGCTTCTAACTGTACAAATTAGCTGGCTTAATAAGTATTACAAAGGAACATAATTGCCTGCATTACCAGAGGACTTGTTCGTTATGATATAGTGAGATGAAATACTGAGTGCATTTATCATTTGTGATAGCAAATTTTACTTATTTTTCAATTCATGAACAGTCCAGAAAGCAAGCTAGTTATGTCAAATGATTCTATAACTGGAATTCTTTAGACTTTTTTGCACTTCTTTTTGGTTTTATTCCTCTAGAAAAACAGGAGTGGAGGGAATTCCTTTCTTGTTTGTTTGTTCCCCGCCACTTCTTAGAGAAAAAGGAAACTTCAAAAAAAGAAAAACCCACTACCACTTTAAAAGTACCTCCCATCTTTAATTTTCAGTCTTAGTGATAAAACAATAACAAAAATTAGCACTTTTACTTCTTTATCTAGAAGTAATAACAAAAGGATTGAAGACTTATCTCATTGGACAAATAATTTGCAGTACTGTTCTCTTTTTTATTGTCAGGGGAATCTTTTGGTATTGTTCCTTCAGTGTGATTCACAGATAGAATCAGCATTTTCCTAAAGAAATGTAATATTGGTAATACTCTAACTTATTGAAAAGTCCTTATTTGGTAGAATATTCATGGAATGTGAATATAAAAGGAAAGGTGAGATAAAGTCAACTAAAAAAATAACCAACCCATTTTTATAATGTTTTCAGTTTCCATATGGAAAAGAAAGAAAGAAACAAACAAATTAGGCTTAATCCTAGAAGAAAAAAAGAAAAAAAAGGCTGTGGAATGCTCCAAGAGAAAAGGAAGACCCATCATTTGGAACTTCTAAAATTAGACTAGACAAGGCAATGAAGGATCACATAAACCAACAAATTTTTGTGGCAAAAAAAAGTTCCCTGGTACACTAATACTCTGAGTTGCCTAAAATGTAACTTAAGGGTAACATTATCATCTTTCCAAAACACAAACAGAAAAATTTTCTGTGATCAGTTTTTGTAAGATGATTCCAGTTAAGGGCAGATTCGTAATAACTTGCTGTAAAGGAGTAAAGAAGAATAACTGGCCAAACTGAGTACAAATAACAAATTAAAGTAGATGGTACAGGCACAATGTCAGTACTGTTTCATTAGCTTAGCAAATTGCCGAATTCCTGGTTGCTGTACGGGCTCTTTACCAAAGCCAGTGGTGACATCACACAGCTTAGCCTGCATTTTCATTGACTATATGCCTATACCACCTCTGTAATTTGCTGCAGGACAGGAACCGCTTTCCTTGGCCAGCTGAGCTGGGGTGGCCCCTATGCACACTGGGTGCTGTACCTGCTTCCATGGTGCTGAGCATTTTAACATTCCTTGGCTCTGTACCCGACCCACATGCCTTTGCATCTCCTGTGCACAAGGACTGTATAATGCACAGCACATACCTGCTCCATGCTCCTCACAGAACCCCACCAGCTCTCCTCGTAGGTTATATTTCATTTTAAGATGTGAAGAGCTGTGTTGTCTACTTGAGCAGAATCACAAGCTGAGTCTCTGAACCACCCCTCAATTTCATTGTGTTTTGTTGAACTTCAGAAGGCGTGCTGGCAACAACCTAGCATGCACTTGGGTTACCATCAACACCTCATTTTTATCAATTCCTGATGGAAAAAAAATACATCTGACTTCTTGCAAAGGAAGAAATAGCAGTAAGCATAAGAATTACTGCAGGTCTACTACTTTTGCATATCATAGTATTTACATGAAAGCATTACCTTTTTTATTAGCATTTTTCCTCCTGCATCTCAGAAATGGTAACACTTCTGAAATCACCAGAATTCTGCAGGGGGGAGGATTATGAGATACAAAGTAAGACGCTAAGCCCTAGTTTCCATTTCATCTGTGTGAACTTCTGTAAGAAGTTCATGAGTCTTAGTAGAGTTAATCTGATTCATTGAGGTCTAAAAGTGCTCTGTCTTTAGAACCCAAAATCATCCTTGAAAAGGCAAGTACCAAGAATAATTAAAACGGGTTTCTGTGTTAGCAAATATCATCTCTTTTATTTAGAAACACTGTTGGTCTAGGTGTGTTGGTATCACTGTGTTGCTATCACTCTATTGCTATCACTGCAGTGCTAGGGAACTAAAAGGAACTTGTCTTACATGAAATCCCTTAGGAGTTTCAATTTGCTCTGGTCAGATGTTATCATACTATTTGCATTTCCAAACATGACAAAATCAGAAGCAACGGCACACTGAAGAGATGGATTCACCCTTGCCCTCTCTTCCTCCTGCTCAATGGGTGTTCAGAATTGAGAGAGGCTTAGCCTGTTGACCTCACACAAATGCCATTCACACAAACCTTAAAATTTCAGTCAGGATTGGACCTTGCAGCTCACTACTACATTGATTGGACCTTGCAGCTCGCTACTACAACTCTGAATGGTTGAAGTTGGAAGGGATGTCTGCAGGTCATCTGGTTCAACCTCCCTGCTTAAGCAGGAAAGTAACATAAACAAACAAATCATTGTTTCAAAATGTGCAAATCTTACAAATGTCAGCTACACTAATTATTGTTAGAAACAAGGTGAAAATAGCCTATATGCAACCAGAGATTTAAGGAAAGAAGTTCAAAACCCTGTATCTTTCTTTACAATACCTATGGTTTTGTAAAGATGAACATTTTCCATGCTTCCATGCCCCCCGCTCCCCCTGCCTTAGAAATACAGGGATGTCTACATGCAAATCCACACAGCAGTTCCCCGAGACAGAACCCAGCTTTGACCATCTACACACGTTCTTACCTACGCCCCATATGTTTAGCTGTCACGTCGCCTACGGCACAGTCCAACATGCACGGATGAGAGATAGAAGGAGAATGCTTTGAAGCTACTCTGTCAATGTTTGAGAGTGAAAGATTATCCAACTGTTCTCAATAGTGCAACCAGCTGCAATGTATTCTCACTTAGATGTTCTTGAAAGCAAAGGGGTCTGGTCATCTGGAAAGGTGAAATATCCCATCATTTTACTCCCACGCTGAGGGGACACTGAGACTGTGATTGATATGAAGAGTCCTAAACGAGAGGTCCCAGATGATCTTTGAGGTTCCTGGTTTGGTTTTGGTATTTCCCCACCCCCCCCAGCTTTGTTGACCAAGGAATGTAGGTATTTTATAACTGAAACAGAGACCCCCTACACAAGTTATTAATTTTTCAGGGGTATAGCAAGGGTACCGTGGTTTGTCAGGAAAGGTGAGATTTGGTTAATAATTTGTACTTTGTTGTTCTATTGCATTTATCTTGTAAACTTTTCACAAGAAATATGTAGAAATATTACTAATTTGATATGGAGTTTGTCTCCAGCCTTTTAGGAGTAATAGAAACAGACCAGAGTGGGCTATTTACCCAAATTATTACAAAGAAAAGTGATTGTCATTCATGATATTGCCACCTTGGGAAAAAAAATTTACAACAATATGACTAAATTTTCTCACTCTATGGTTTCTGTCAAGTTCAAAGTCATTTACACAATATGTCTGGGATTAAAAGACACAATTTTAATACAGAAAATGGAGGGGACCCAGAATGATGTTTCAGAGTGATGGATCCCTCACACAAAAGATATCTCCGGACTCATCCTTCCTCCATCCTCTTGCAGTGCTCTTTCAAGTGCTACCCAAGATTTTCTTATGTTGCTTTCTTGAGCTATTTCAATTTTTCATCTCCCCCTGCCTCTGCTTTCTTCACATACTCCCTCAGTCTCCTTTCATCTGTCCAACTCTCTGGCTCAAGATCTTATACCAAATAAATGATAGAATATAACAATAAATATATAAAAGATCATACACTGACTGCCAGCATAGAGTGATCGTGATGTCTGTGTTACAAATTGGTGACCTCAGGAAATGATTTTGTGTAATCCTTGACCTCTGCTTTGCTATTCCAGTCATGACTGTTTCTGTCCTGGATGTTAAATCATTACTGCCACATACGGGGGGGGGGGAGGCATTTTAATTATTGGTTTTAGTCTTTCTGATCCTTTTATTCCGGCTCACATTTACAGTGAAGATAATGTATCATTGCTCCTTCTGACACAAATATCCTATTCTGACAAAAAGTGTCTCTCCACAGAGCAATAGCGTAAGCCCGAGGCCCTGTAAGTCAGCTTTGCAGGGAAGGAGAAACCACTGACACAATGTCTGGGTATATTCTAAGTATAAATTGTTTTGTTTACATATATAAACCAGGCCTGGTAGAAGAAGTGGTAAAACAACACTTCGGGGGATTATTTCTTTAAGGAATATTTGCTTAACACCCGTGTTTAGTTGTCAGGGAATAATTAACTCAATTATAAGTATTTAATCAAAGAAGAAAGGACATAATAAATACCAAGGTCCTCTGCCTTTTCCTAGACCTTTACTCTAAAAATGCAGTGTTTTGTATCTTCTCAAATTGAAAATTTGCACACATGCTAGGAACTTGAAAAGTTAAATGTAAAACTAGCACATAGAAACACTTACCATTATAGTATTTTCTTCTTTAGTCAATATTCCAGGGTATTTCTTGCTTGTCATTACTTCAGACTATTGGACTTTGACCCTCCTTTGAAGTCTGTGGCATATGCTGAAAATTAAGAAAGTTCATAAGTGTTTAGAGGATTGGTTTCACTTAGAAATAGTCAGTACATTTAACTTCCAGTGCTAATTCTAAACTTCTGTCTTCAGCAAACTGTGTCTCTCGATGACATTAAGTGCACCCGTGCTGTAGTGTCGTGACTTCTTACAGTCAGTTATATCCTCTGCTTTTACTGAGATTGTCCCCAAAGTGGTTTATGATCAAAGCACGTGGCTGTGCAAAGCCAGGGCACAGAAGGTGGTGCCACCTTGAGCTGCCAGATGCCAAGCTTTCAGAGGAGCACAGAGACCAGACTATAAAGCAAATTACAGCTTTAGTCTGACAATAAATGTGTGTGATTAACCAAAAAATAGTATGTGTAGATTAAAACTGATTACTTAGAAGTAACTGATAGGAATCAAGATTTGCGATCAGAATTCTTGGCAGAATTGAAAATCGCAGCCTGAACACAGCGTGGTGAAGATTGGGATCATTTAGCAACTTTTGTTTCAGAGTTTCTTTGGCAGAGCAATAATGGTTGTTCTTTATCCCCTAAACCCTCCAGCCCTGGAAGGTCTCACATGGGGTTTTTGCAGAAGAGTTTCTTTACCTACGGAGACAGATGGGGAGCCCGCTTCCTTACTCTAATGGGTTTCTGCTGAGCTGAGATCCTGCTTATCTATAGAAATAATTGAGGGTATGGGGTAGAGGAGGAAGCAGCAAACAGTCTGCTCTGATTACCCACATAAATTTTCTCAGGGACAAGAAGAAAGGATGGGTGATGGCTTTCCGGATAAATACTTTTACCTTCTCTCTTGTCCCCTTTAATGTTGCTTCCTTCTCTGCAGTACGGAAGATGGATTGAGCCTTAACGGAGGGACTTCAACCAAAGTGGTAGAAGAGCACTGGAGGATTCCTTATATCTTGTACGCAGGGATATTTTCTGTATGAGGATACAGTCAGAAATGGAAGACCTAAACCAAAAGCTGCAAACTTACTTTTCTAGTGTGATGTATCCTCCCCCTCAGATTAACACAATACTCATACAGAGACCTTGCAGTTGCCTTCAGTGGCAGGACAGTTTAGTTTTATGGGACTTGTGAAGTCTGAAGTCTGTTTGCCGAGGTATACGTTACCATCCATATAGTATAAACACACAAGACATAGCACTCAGATCTTGTTCTCCAGATTGGTATATCCCATTTTAAAGCAAGCTGTTTTCCTTCATCAAGTCACACACCAGCTGAAGAAGACAGTGGGTCATAAATAGTGAGTTACACATCAACATGCCAGGGTGTCTTAAGCAGAATACAATGATACTGGAGACAATATAATGATTGCAAAATCCTTAAATCTTTTCCTAACATTAAGCCTGCAATTATTCCACTGACTTAATGGGATTGCTGTCATAATTGAAGTGAGGCACTGCTTAGTTACCTTCATGAGCTTCACTCGGGATAGAGAAGAGAGTTATTAGTTACCTTAAGAAAAACACTGCATTTTATTAGAAATTTCCTACTCTTTTGCTATGTGATAAGATTTGAAAAAAAAAAATCTAACTAAAGTTTTTATTCACTTGAAAAGCCTCAAGTAGTTCTTCTGGATATAGATAAGAAATACCTGCTTTTGGAGACAATGTGCACGGAGGAGCAAAGTGATTGGTGTCACACCTGGAGGCTTTCCGTTTCTTGCCTTCAGTGACCTATGCGCCTCGTGCAGCTAGCTATATGGGCACCTGTCCAGAGCCATGCTCAACGTGCCTGAATTTATCGCAGGTTGTCCTACCGGCTGTAGCACTGCATCTCGTCCTCTTGGGCAGGTTACGGCAAAAGCATTACAAGGTACGAGAGTTGTTCCAGAATCAGCCATTTCATTTTGGCAAGTTAAATACTTCAAATGACATATTTAAGTTGAATATTGCAAATTGCCTTAATTATCCTAAATAATGCAGATCACTCAAAATATAGAAGACCTGATGATGAGATTATAATAGCTTTATATTGAGATTCATATTTATTCAGTTACTGGGTAAGTTTTCCTATGTAAAGCACAGATCGTCTCCTCCACTCAGGGAAATCAGCAACAAATTTCCCCACAGAGTTCACTGTGCTATAGAGGTTCTGTTAATGACTTCTGCTGAAGGCTGTGAAATGAAAGATGTCTTAGACAATAAAATCTCCTTTAGTTCTATTTTCATTGAAGGTATGAGTTTTTTTTTTTTTTTCAGCACTGAAATACGTCAACTAGGTTTCATTTCAGATGGGTTAACGATGGATTTTTTTTTTTGTTTGTTTTGTGACCACATCAGAAAGAAAAAGATTTATTTCAGAATCATTTTGGTTGCACACAGAGCAACAATGAACTGTGAACCAATAAAAAATGAATTATGCACCAAGTAAAACTGTTTTGCTCCAGCTAAGTCCTAATGGTTTTTCATTTTCTTTTTTACTGTAGGTCTATTTAAAAGCCAAAAAAAAAAGCCACTTGAACTAAAAGATAATCTTTAGAAATTCTGAACAGAATATTTGGTCATTTTTAAGTTAATGCCTCTACTCTTCCAGTTCCTCCATCCCTCTTATTTCCTTGGCTGAAAGGAGTCAAGGAGTTTAGCAAGTTTAGTATTTTAAGTAAGTGTTAATTTCTGCTGCCTGTCTCACTCCAAAATTCCATTTCTGGGAGGATATTACTTGCTAACAACCTCCTTGTCAGCTCTCAATAGAGAATGATGTGTAAAAAGTGGAGAAAGCACTCTGAAAATGATAGATTTCATATGAGTAGCAGGAATAACTCAAACATGCTTTTGTGAACTGGGCACTCTATCTTGTGAGTAGACAGTGAACAGTAATTTTATTAAGTAACCTAAAACCTAAAATCAAGGAGGAAATTAGGAGATTTAGAAGGCCTTCCACCTTTGACAGACCAGCCAAGAACTAGGACCTGACAGGTACGATAAAGAGCTTAGATGTTCTTCTGATATTGTTCTTAGCCATAAGCCCCCAGGCTTTGTTCTACATGCTTAGTTAAACTGTTTTTATCTTACATAAATCCTGGTAAGCTACTTTAAGACCCATCAGACTACCTCAATTGCCATTTAAGTGTTTTTTTCTGCACTAACTGCTTCTTGTTAAATAGTTTGACATTTATGTGTCTAGACTTGGGTTGTTTTGATATTGATTTTGTACAGAATGATAATGGAGCATAGTGGCAATATTACTTTTGCTGTCATACCTATTAGCAATATATCTCTTTGAACTTCTTATGTTGGGAACAAAATCTACACATACATAGGTCTAAATTTAGTTGGTTCTTTAAAGCTAGGGTTCTACTTTGTTTATTTTTCTTCTACAACTAACATTTCCTTCCTTACAGTGCTGAGAATATTTATTTTGAGGGAAATCTGCTAAAATGCGGAGTTTCCAGCTTAGTGTATGCACAGGAAAGATGACTGCGGTATCAGCTAACTCTCTCCCTCCTTCTTTCCCTCCCTCCCTAATGACCTTACTGTGGGTATGGAAAGCTGCTTTCTGTAGATGCTTAAAGTATCCATAATAAGCCAATCACCTTTAAGATATTTACTGCTATCTGTTAAATGAGATGAAATTTAGGTTGCCTTCCCCCCCCCCATGTCTTGCTGTTTGCCTACCTCAGGTCAAAATACTGGAAGAAGTCTCATTTTTCTGGCCATGATTTAAATGGAGTTACATAATGTACAACTCAGATGATGATTTTTAGGCAGAAATTAATTAAGAAGTCACCAATTTTCAGAAACACATGAGGCAGAAAATTTTGTACTATGAGATACACAGGCCAGTGAAGGGAAAGTCAACCATCAACGTTTTAGGAACAAAATCGCTTTACTCTTGAGGTATTCACATTAAATGCTGTACTAATTTTGTATGCTAAAATCATCAGAGCCAAGCTGATGACAGTGTTGACCTTTAAAACTGCCCAGCATTTCATCTCAGCATTTGTTTCAAGCCTTTGATAGTGCACGGATCTGGAAGTCATCTTTTCTGAGTGGAAGGAGAGAGATTTCACCTGGAAACAGCTGAATGAGTTGGACTTCTTCGTGCCTTTTCTTCCTCTGCCTCTTCCATTGGAGTACAGGGGCTCCTGCTCCTCTGTCCTCCTCACCTTCCTTCCCACCCCACTGATAACCGGGGCAGCGGAAGTGCGTGGGGATGTGTTGTGGGGATGGCAGCTCCCCCGCTCTCCTCCAGCCGGGACTCCTGATGTCCCGAGTTACGCAGCTCTGCAAGGCAGAGGTTGTCACAGCTCTGCCTTCCTGCCAGTAAGTGGGTACAAGCAAAAAGGGCTTTTCTGGTCTAAGCAAATATATCCTGAACAAGCCAGCAAATAAATCCACCAATAGTCAATACATAAGTTGAGAACATGTAAGATAATAATTTCATACCATTTCCTGAAAGTGAAGAAAATCACACACAATTTCTGTATACCTCCATTTGTATGAACTGGGAGGCATCTCTGTCTAAGATTCTCACTCTTAATGACTTGTGTATTTAGTGCTTTTTCTCCGAAGAAAATAAAGCATACTGGCTGATGGATGAGATCTGGCCAGCCTTGCTGCAGTGATTTAGGACACTTCACATCCCTGGGCTTGAGGATGCTGCCTCACAGTGCGATGGGCAGGAGGGAAATGGCCCTGTGAACCTGTCATCTTTGGCAGAAGTTGCCAAACTTCATACTCAAGAAACTGAGTGAACTTTAGTTCAAAAGCATTGAGCGTTGCTCAGCCATGTGTTTACCCTCAGAAGATGATTAAGCACGGCAAACCCTGTGTTTTTATCAGTATGAAAATATAAGAAGCACCAGGCCATTTTTATATTTATCTAAGAAACTGCCAGTAAGCCCTCGTTAACCATTCCACTCCCAATGACATTATCAATTTTAGTGGACAGATGTCCAGTTTATAAACTGTGTGTTTGTATCTGAAAAGAAAATCTTGAGGGTGTTTACCTCATTTGACAGTGGAAATATATAGCTTACAGTCAGTTCTAGCTAAAGCTAGCCTACATAAGGAAATCAAACCTTTTAAACTCATGGACCAAGGCCAAAGTTTCCATGTCTATTTGTGCATATTGACATGTCATTTTTACTGAAACCTATGATACATATAGAGCTACCTTCAGTTTTCACAGTAGCAATGTAAAATGACTATCCCAATAACTTTCATGGCTACTGAGAATTTAGTTACCCAGTAATTCTAACAACATTTTAGGGCTTAAGGACCCTTCAATAATTTATTACTTTCCTTCTCTCAAATATTTTGTGTAGATTGACAGCCAAGTTCAGTGGACATTTTTGCATAGCTGTACTCCAGACTGAGGGCTTGATCATTTAAAATAGGAATAAAATTTCCAAGAAAATATATCTGTTCCAGGTGTTTTGGTGACTATTTCAGTTTCCTGTAATCCTTGTGTAAACTAATGGTTTTGACTTCTAACTGTAATTTCTTTTACAGAAGGAAATGCACATTGCCTCTAGCTTTAATCCAGCAAATTTTGTCTTTGTCCAGGGCTGTCCTGCAATTCTGGTCCTCTCTGATTTCTTCTTAGATAAAAATTTCATGCCTGTGAACTTCAGTGCTCCTTATAACTTCAAAATAACAGGCCTTTCTTATGATGAACATGACAGAGCAACACAAGTAGCAAACACATACAGAAATGTTTCTGTAGGTCATGTTTGAGGACCATGTTGAGACATTGAGGCTAAAAAAGAGTTGTTATCAAATGTGTCTTCTAAAATGTCACTCTAAGTAGTAGGAAATAGCCCCTTTTGATACAGTTATTTAACTTGGAGCAGCTATATACATCTACAAATATATATATATTTTTTTCATTTACCAACCAACAAGTGTATCCACTTGTTCTGAGGTGCCCAGGACTGCAATGGGATCCAGACCCTCGTCCAGCTCCTGCCTCTGGGGAAGGTAGCCTCCCATCCGTCTGCATTTCCCTGACTCCTGACTTTTCTGAACTTTCTCTGAAACTGTTTATGCAAAAGCTTCTGTATATTGTACACCTTAGAATGAAAACTTTAAATACACTCTAAGCATCATGTTATTCTCTAAATTAGGTATCGAATCAATCTAGTTGCCCAGGCTTGCACTGTATTCAGCGAAGAGAAGCTATTTCACTCAGCTGAAACCAGGTGGCTAAGACAGTGGCTGAATTACCCTCTGGAAATTCTTGTTTTAAATGGCTATCAAGAAAATTTGGACAACTAAATTAGCATAAATGCCTATCAGCAACAATTAAGTGAAAGAAATCCCTTTCTCAAAATATAAGATATTGGGTGTTTAGCAGTCTGGGTTTTTTGGAGTGCATTCAGCGTGCCTAAATTTAGCCCATCACTATAAATTTCCATTAGAGTCAGTTGGGTGAATGAGACATTTCAAGGATCTTTTTCACCTGCTGTAGACAGCTGTATTTAATCCCACCTACCAGTTTCAAAAGTTAAGCCACTGCTCCCACTACTGTTTCATTTAATTCTTTGCTAATGAGAGAAAAAAAATAACCTATAACTGGTCAGTCTGCCTTACATCATACGAGATTACCCACTTAAATATTAACGTCAGTGTGACTTGATGCTCTACCCTTTCAAGCATTTGTCTGGAGCATGTCTGTCAGTGGAGATGGGACATCTTCCATGTGTACGATGAGCAAACGTCAATGCTCCTCAATGTTTCTGCAGCCTGCCTGGATAACCAGTGAGCTCCATACCTGAAGCTGTACAGTTATGTCAGCAAAGGACAAAGCCCAAATCTTAAAAAAAAAGCCAAAACAAAAAATCCAACAAGTGAGAAGCAGACGACAGTATGTCTGTATGTAGTCCTTTAGTAATATAATTAAACATCTTTTAATCAGAATGAGCTCATGGGCAACATAAACCCATGCCTGTTTCGAGCCTAACACATAGATATCTTTACTGCATGGATAATGGTCTGTTACTGGGGAATAATAGATGAATAAGGTTTATTGTCATCCCTAATTCTGGGTAAAAATCTTAGAGTGGTTGCTGGTTGTAATAATTGTGATATTTTATACAGTTGTGTGACTAATTTGACCTCAAATTGTTTTAGCTTAAGTAGTTTTGTTTTCATTGCATTATGTATTTTTTTTTTTCTATTTAGTTGCTTAATGTAGTTAACAAAATAGATACAAATGGAAACCTTCATGGACCAGATGTTTCTTTCCTAGACTGCAAAGACCGCAGGGTACATTAGAGACAACTTAATAAGCCTAATAACACAGTGGTGGTCCGCAGAGCGTACCCATTTTAGTTCTCATAAAGTCCTATTAAAAGGCCTAGTCCCATAGGCTTCAATGGAAAGCTCAGACTTCTAGTCCATAAAATTGCTAAAATATTTTGGAACTTTTGAAGCTGGTTTGTAAACACTTGTGGAATCAGCTGAATACAGACACTAGAACAGAGTAAGTAACTTAAAATGAGTAAGGTTACCATTTTGGTGGCTAAAAATACAGCCTTATCACAACCTGTGGGCTTGCTGCAGAATCTAAAGGTCATCTTATATTTTTCTGTATAGGAACTGACATGGTATTGAAGCAGCCACACATATTGCCAGCTACTTTGGTAGAACTTGCAATGTAGAGCTGTGATGAGCGTGGTAGCAGGAAAGAGTAGACCAGTGAAGAATGACATGTTTCCTAACAGCCCACACAGTGGTCATGTGGAGAACAGGGGGTTCTTAGGGCCTGGAACTGTTCTGGTGTCGGGACACCTTGTAGGTCCTTGGACTGTCCACTCTCACACAACCAGTATATTATAGAGTACGTGGAGGACAACTTCTTAACCCAGGTAATAGACATCCCTACCCGAGGGGATGCAATATCGTACCTGGTGGTCACCAATACAAGGGAGCTCATCAGTGACATCAAGATCAGAGGCAGCCTGGGCTGCAGTGACCATGCATTGGCAGAATTCACAGTCCTGAGGGATATGAGACAGGCGAGGAGTACGGTCAGGATCCTAAATTTTAGGAAAGCAAAATTCCAGCTCTTCAAGGAGTTAGTCTGTAGGACCCTCTGGGAAAGTCCTCAGGGAGAGGGGAGCAGAACAGAGGTGGCAGATCTTTAAGGATGCTTTCCATAAGGCACAAGAGCTCTCAGTGCCCAAATGTAGGACATTGGGCAGGGAAGGGAAGAGACCAGCATGGCTGAGTCGAGACCTGCTGGTCAAACTGAAGAGCAAGAGGGAACTGCAGAGCCAGTGGAAGCAGGGATGGGTAACCTGAGTACAGGGTCGCTGCCCACTTATGTAGGGATTGGGTCAGGAAGGCCAAGGCACAGCTGGAGCTGAACTTGGCAAGGAACACTAAGAATAACAAGAAGGGCTTTTACAGGTATGTCAATCAGAAAAGGAAGGTTAAAGAAAGCGTACCTGCCCCGATGAACGAGAATAGAGAGCTAGAATCAACAGACAAGGAGAAGGCTGAGGTACTCAGCAACCTTTTTGCCTCAGTCTTCACTGGCAACTGCTCTTCTTCCTCCTCCCGGGTTAAGGGACATCATGATGGGGACCAAGGGTGTAAAACTCCACCCGTCATAAGGGAAACCATGTTCGTGACCATCCGAGAAACCTGAACATATATGTCTAGGGCACCTGATGAATTGCATCCCAGAGTCCTGAGGGAATTGGCTGATGTAGTTGCCAAGCCACTCTCCATAATATTTGAAAAGTCATGGCAGTCAGGTGAAGTC
>KL265459.1:6505-29189 GCA_000699545.1 Podiceps cristatus
CTGGGTGGCTCTTGAGTGAGGAGCTGATGCTGGATGACTCCGGGTGTCCTGTGGGATCTGCAAGGTAAGTCCTAGCCAGGTTGGTGAGAGGGAATTCATGGCATTGGGGCTTTTCCAGATGGAAAGGTGGCAGCAATACCCTACCATTTCACGCTTGTCCCTTGACCCCTGCTAGCTTTCCTGAAAAGTGAATGATTTTCAGCATGAAAATTGCTGGCTTTTTTATTTTTTCATCTTTTTTCTGCTTTCTTTTTCATCTTTTCTTTTTTTTTCTTTTATTCATCTTTTTTCCTTCTCTCGTACTATTGGGGGATTTTTACTTTTCCTTTTTTATCTTCTTTCTTTCTTCTTTCTTTCTTCTTTCTTTCTTCTTCTTTCTTTCTTCTTTCTTTCTTCTTTCTTTCTTCTTTCTTCTTCTTTCTTCTTCTTTCTTCTTCCTTCTTTCTTCTTCTTTCTTCTTCTTCTTCCTTCTTTCTTCTTCTTTCTTCTTCTTTCTTCTTCTTTCTTCTTCTTTCTTCTTTCTTCTTTCTTTCTTCTTTCTTTCTTCTTTCTTTCTTCTTTCTTTCTTCTTTCTTTCTTCTTTCTTTCTTCTTTCTTTCTTCTTTCTTTCTTCTTTCTTTCTTCTTTCTTTCTTCTTTCTTTCTTCTTTCTTTCTTCTTTCTTTCTTCTTTCTTTCTTCTTTCTTTCTTCTTTCTTTCTTCTTTCTTTCTTCTTTCTTTCTTCTTTCTTTCTTCTTTCTTCTTTCTTCTTCACTTTTCCTTTTTCCTTATTCTCTCTCTCCACCTCTATACATTACCTCTATGCACTCTATGCTTCCCCCATCTGTGCCTGAATCTGTCCCTCTTTCTCTAAACTTCTGACATTCACCACTTCTCCCTGCCACACCTGCCGACACATCAACACCTGCAGGAGTACACGCATGGACGGCATGCACACTCACCATATTGCAATGCCTGATATCTTCCTCCCTAATTTCTCTTTCCATCCTCAGGGGGTATGATGGAAGTGCTTATATTTGTAGATATTGTTGCATGCTTCTACTATGTTTGCCTAGTTGTTGAAGTTGACAAAGTTGCTTGTTCTTTCCTCTGTGGTTATTTTGGTGCAATCTCCTCTTCACATCAGAAACACCAGTGTTCGTGCATTTTCACATGCCTGGCTGTGAGACTAAGGAAGAATTTTTTTCCTGCATTGGGCAGATTTTTGTTGCTTCTGGAGCATCACCTGGTGTCTCTATGGCAGCCGGTAGAGCTTGATAATAACACAGTGAATGTAAGGTGCTGGATTTGCAGCCCTAAAGAGAGGGGTCGGCACCATTTCCTTGGAGGAATTGCAGTAGAAAGGTGGCTTCCTGGGAGAGGACCTTCTGCATCCCACCCTGGCAGAAGGACCCACCTCTCAGCTGATGGAGCCCTTTACAGGTCTCTGCACAAAGCTTCACTTGCAGAGATGACCAGGCCATGAAAGGCATTAATGATACCAGTGGTTAATATGGAGCGAATGATTGACCAGGCCGAGAAAAACACCTGTCATGGAGGTCCCTGTATGGTATTGGCGTTTGGTCAACTTTATGTTTTAACCATGGCAAACTCTGCTGTGAATTTCCTAAGTTTGTGCTGAAAGTGCAACTGGTTTTGTCCCAGCTGGTCTGTATGTGCTCCGTACCTTTTGCTTCCATCTCCCTGTCTCCTCATCCTCTCCTTCCCTGGTCTAAATTTCTCCTACGACACTTTTGGCCAGGTTGGTCCACAGTGTTGGAGTCCCTAGATGGAAATGTCTTCTGAAAACCTCATGCTTTATGTCAAAGTCTGTGTGAAAACATAACATTCAAAGATGGGCTTTCCCTTTGCTTACTCTGTATGGGGAAGGTATTGATGTATATGTCCTTCACTAGGTCCCTTACAACACCAGAAGCGCTGCAAACCAGGAGAGAAGATACAAATGGTCCAGGCATTGAAAACTTAAAAAGTTATTAACACCATGTCGGAGTGTTTGTTTCTTTCTATCATTGCTCACCTTGTAACTTGGTTTCTTCGGTTCACAAAGCTTCTAAGGACAAGCCTTTTCCCCTTTTGCTTTGAAAAACCTTTTGCATCTCATTGCAAAGATGGGAGAGGGGTTGTCATTTCCTCTTCTCCCTCTCAGATTTCCCCTTCTGTAGCAAGTTTGAGAGAGGAAGACAGAGAGAAAACTATTGCGAAGGCATGCAGGAATTATATAAAGGCAGATGATCGAAGGTTTAAATTAGATATTGAAGGTTTAAATTAGATATCAGGGGGAAGTTTTTTTATGGAGAGTGGTGAGGGGCTGGAACAGGCTGCCCAGAGAGGGGGTGGATGCCCCATGCCTGGAGGTGTTCAAGGCCAGGTGGGACGGGGCCCTGGGCAACCTCGTGTAGGTCCAGGCCTGGAGGTTGGTGTCCCTGCCTGTGGCAGGGGGGTTGGAACTCTGTGATCCTTGGGGTCCCTTCCAACCCAGACCTTTCTATGATTCTATGATTCTATGATACATATCTATTGTAACTGGAGGAAGGTGTAAAATGATTGTGTGTTATTTCTGAGGCTTGTGTTGAAATAGTTCTCATTTTGAATTTTAACACTGAAAGCTGTCGTGAAAGTTTTGGACAAAGAAAAGTTGTTTTTAATCTCCCTTTTTCTGCCCAGGATTCACTGTCCTAATTTTGCTTCAGCAAAACAATGAATTTTACAATGAAGAAAATAACACATTTAATATTTTAATTGTATTAATTGAGGAGAGTGATAAACGCCACCGTCATGAGCTTAGGGGATACACTAACCTCTACTTCAGAGGCAGTTTTTGGTGTTAGAAGCACTTTAAAGTGGCACGGAAATCTACAGCCAGGCCTGACTACTACCGCATGGTCTATAAGCACAAACCCAAAGGCTATGCCTCGAGGCCAGTTTTCCTACTGGCTTTCAGTGAACTCCAAAACACAGTGTTTTCTCCCCTTTGGGCTAAAGTATCCCCAGAGTTTCTTATTAATGTTGTTACCGTTAATAAAAATACAGGAGAATTGGGAATGTGCTTTCAATAAGCCTGGAGAATTGCTCCTGAAAAGAGGCCCTGCTGCCTTGGAATCATCGACTCCTTCGGGCACACCACGCATCCCTTACCGCACAAAAATCATGATGCGTTCAAACTCTTTCAGGTTGCTGTGGTAGCAATGGCTCTTTCTTTGCTATTTCTCTAATCATAAACCAAATATTCTTTGTATACTTTACAGTCATCACAAGTAATACGCAGTAGAGAAAACTCTAGAGAGAAAAGCTGATATGCAAAAGAAAATGAAACTGTCATCCTGAATTCTGTGGAATTAACCAAATTTCCCCTGCTACATAAATGTCAAAACTGTAGATATAAAATGCAAGTTAATGAAACAGTGTACATTTGTTGAAAAAGCTAGTGAGTCTCATATGACAGAGATACATATCTGTCTGGATGTTGCAAATCTGCCAAACCTCAATCTGCTGTTCTTAATCACTTGGTTATTTATATAAGCAACATAAAATGCAGTTCCAGCTACAGAATCTTGTTATTGCAAGCAGACACATAGTGACAGTAAACTAATGAAACACGTTAGAAAACTCTTTCTGAAGATTTTTAATGAAATTCCCTGAAAAGTTATGTCATTAGATAAATAAAGACCGTGGGAGGAACTCTTACATTCACTGACTTTCAATGCCAGTGGCATGCGCTTACTTAGCTGAGAAATGAAAAGATAATTATTTTTTTCCTTAAAAGCCAAATTTGCAAAATCTTCTTGGTTTTAAGCATTTAGCAGGGCACTTTGAGATTTACAAAAGGATTTAAAAGCACCAGCTGTAACTTTTTCTAATTTTCTTTAACACTTTCTGCTATTGCCTCCAATCCTTTTGATGTCTGTTCCTCTTCCCAGCCACCCGACCCTTGTACCTGATACTCCACTCACCTTCATTGCCATTTGGCTCTTGGATTTCTTGCATCATAGGAGTTCACATTTTCAGCTCACCAGATTTAGACAGCTCATGACTTTTCAGTGTAGTTTAGATACACACACCTCTAAATAGTTTTAGAAAAAAAGGTTGTAGATACCTGAAATTGTTATCACTACAATGCCACATCCTATTTACGTTCTTTGTAGATTTTGCTCCCGAATTTCACAGGTTATTTTTGCGAATGGGAGTAAGATTGTTTCAATAGCTTTTGCAAGTTGTATTTTCTTTCATTACAGATTTTAGGCAGCAGATTGGTGTAGCAGAAGCAACCAGTTCACAAGGTGTACTCTTTATTTAGACAAATTTGAATTAACATACCATATATGATAATGTACATCCATGTTGTTTGACAGTATATTAAGAACTACAAAGACAGGAAAGCAAATCAGCCCTTGCATATTTTTAGACCTCATAGATTACAACTGAGTGAATTTTTTTGCAAAAAATTCAAAAAACAGCAATATATTAGTGACTCTAAAACTGTTTTTCTAATAGTTCCACTGTCAAATAGTTTTGACTGGAAAAAAAAACAAAAAAAAAAAAAAAAAAAAAAAGATGGCTTTAGGAAGACTCAAAATGCTTCTAAACATCTTCTACTTCAAATTTACCAAGCCAGATGTCATTTCAAAAGGCATTTTCAAGTTGAAATTGATCAATTACTTGCAAGAAAAAATGGTTAACCATCTTGAAACCTTTAATTCGAGATAAAAACAAAATGCTTTCTCTTTGTGCCGTAGAAACAGTTTTACAGCTGTTCAATTCATCCACAGAAAGAACTCTTGTAGGGCGTTCCAACATGAGCTGCACTTTACACCTGAAGATATATAAATAAATAGAGGGACAAGAGTCATGCAGACAGTATAATGAGGTCAAAACTGCAACTTCAGAGAGAGCAACACAACTTCCTATATTTTTTACATTCGCAGCAAAACCGTTTCTTCTGCTCAGTCTAGTTAATACCTACAGAGCAGAATTTGGATGTGGGCAGCAGATTTGCTTCTAAAAAATGCCCAATAACAGGTTTTGCACCCCACATGCAGAATGTAGTATGTTGCGAGTATAGACGCCTGAGCAGTATAAAATGTGAAATTCCAGTTTCCTGAATTCTTTCTAGTGGGGTAGGAGAGAAGGAGCTTTGTACGAAGGACAGTGGTCTTGTCATGCCAGTGTAGCTGAAACATTCAAGTTTCCAAAACTCCTTTATGTATGGAGTGTGGACATTTTAAACAAGATGATTGTTTTTAAATCCCTTCCATGTCTAATATTGAGAATAAATAGTATCCAGCATTGCTTTTGATTTAAAGAGAGCGTGACAGTAAATAACTGCTCTGTTGACTAAGAAAACCTGTGAGAAGGACGTTTCTCGGGTCCTCCCAGACTGAGAAGCAAGCACTGAGAGCCTGCCCAAAGGATGGAACCTCCTGTTTCTACATGCGACAACAGTCTTTGCTGTATCATACAGAATACAAGACTAAATTTTTGAAATATCTAGGTATGGTGAATTTTTTACCGCTGTAAATTTGAACTTTGCTGTGCTGTGGCTTATGACAGGCTACATTTCTTGGGGACATTCAAAGATTTTTTTGGGAGAAGGAAAATGCTGTTCATAAGTGTATTACCTGCCAGTTATCCCATATCTAGCATTTCTGCTTATCAGAAATAATAATTATTGCATTAGTTAACTTCCACACCAGCATGAGTGGAATAATCTGCAGTGAGAAAGGCTAAACAGCAAAACCTGGGTTGGGCTCAAGAGGCTTGTGTTTCAGTAAAAAAGGGCAGAATAATCGGGCAGTATTCTGGAAAAGACTAACGACTCCAGACTCTAACATTTCTGATTGCCAAACGTCACAGGCTTCATTTAAAAAGACAGCTTTTTACATTCAGACATCCTTTAAGTTTTCTCAGAACTGCAGTCCTCTGGTAAAGAGCCTCTAAATCATGAACTATTTTAAGAAAACATTCCAATTCTAACTTTAAAGATGTCTTCTTTGCAGCATATTTTTAAAAGCTAAATTCAAGTGGTGTTGAATGGTAAAATCAAAATGTGAAGAAATTTTGATTTTGGTTTGGTTTGGTTGTGGAGTTGTTTTGTTGTTGTCATTGAAGGGAAGCTTTCTATTTGTCTTGTTTCTGATACTCCTCAATGTTACATTTTGAATCCTTTCTATCCATGAGAGCGAAACAGATTTTTCTCTAATCAAAAACTGAGCCTCCTACCTAACGAGATAACTTCAGCTAACAGAGGCCTTCAGGAGACAACAGATATTAGGAAAGTCTTATTAAGCTTCAGGATTTTGGGCCTGAGCAAGTCCAAAATGCCTGTCCACCTGTGAGCGACGACCCAAGGACCTGGTCTCGTCCTTGTGATTCCTGCCCTGACGTTTTCACTGAAACACAAGCCTCTTGAGCACTATCCAGGTTTTGCTGTTCAACCTTTCTCCCTCCTCGTAACTTGTCTCGCAGTTTCCCCTGGCTGCAGTGTTGTTCTCTGCTTCCTGGCTAGGTTATTGTGTAGTACTGGTTTGAAGTGTGCTCTTACTGTGCTACCATGTCAACGTGGCCGTGGCAACTGGGGGAGTGAATTGTCCCCTGGGTTTTGGACTTTGGGGAGTCGAGGACTGGTCCCGTGCTCCTGGGGATCTCTCAGACCTAAGAGCTCTGGGAGGTGAAAATGCTTTGGTGAGTAATCTGACATGTGTCGAGCTGAAATCTGTGCCAAGGTCACAGCTCCCTCCTTTTTCAAACCTGTGCAATATGTCAGATAAGATGCAATTCATAGCAGAAAGTCAGATAAGAAGCAGTTAACAGCAGAATTTGACATTGTATTTTGAGAAGGAAGAATATATTTTTTGGTCAAGTGAAGCAGTTTAGTTGAAATTCCCACTGCTTGCATCTAGTGAAAGTGTACTGTGAGTGTTCGTATTGCAAGGAAAGAATAACTCAAGGGATGGAAGAGATAGTTCGTTGTCTTTTGCTGGTTTCTGTAAAAACTATTATAGTCTGACTGATGATTTCTGCTGCTTTGGCAGGAATCTGGAATGAGTTGTACAGCATTAGTGGAGGCACTCCAGATTTGACTCTAGTATAGTTTCAGAAAAAACCCAGGTCCTAATTTAGAGCCTTATCTTCTTTTCTGATGATCTCAAAAGGAAACTGAAGCAATCAGTTTGAATCTGGAAAAATTATTTCTAGGACTGGACCATGTGAATTTACATAAGTGTTTCACTCTAGTTACCCAGAAGTAAGTATTTTGAAGCTGATAAAGCCCTGATACGCACCCTGTTTCCTTGGGCATAGAGAAACTTAATGATTTCGAGCTGAAAATAGGTGTTTCATCTTTAGTACAAGTGGGTTGTCACCAGTTTTGTGTATTATAGAAACTCAGGCAGATGTGGCTGATGCATGACTCTGTCTTGCAAAATCTTCAGAAGTTTTCCTGTGATAGCAGAGTGAAAGGGAAACCTCTGAGAGAAAATCTTGATATTAACAATTAATGAATGAGAGATGTGGTCATGCTCTGCAGTGAGTGCCCTTTCCATGCGTGTATGAGTGCAGGAGGCCTGGCAGCCTTCAAGACAAGCCAGTAGCGATGGCTTACCTCCTTTGAAAGAAGAGAAGCTTTTAGAGAGTGTCAGATCCTTTGACAGGACTTCTGCAAAAGAACGTAAGGATGGGCATCTTCCTGCCAGAAAACGAGGAGAAAGGCACTGTGCGCAGAAATTTATGGTCCTTGATATGCTCCGCTCCTGATCTGCTAAATACGTCTGGACGTTTTAGTGTGAATGGTTTCTATTTTGTGATCATCAGCTTCTCATTCAGAAACAAGAGGGTAAGCAATGAGATGAGTTTTTTTTTAGGTTCTGCAAAAACTTTCATAAACGAGATGCTATGATCAGTCCAGCATTCTGGAAGTGCTGGAGCTGGCAGCAGGAAAAGACTGGAAAAAAGAGTGGGAGAGCTTGGCTTTGGTTTGTCTACTTAAAGCAAAGTAATTTCTTAGGACTGGAATCTGGATGACAGCACTGCCGGGATAGCAAAACCCTGTGGGGCTCTACTGCCTATGTGTGTTTCTATGGCTCAGCGATAAGCTGAGGGCCTAATTCAGTTTTCTAGATAAGGAACAATTTGCAACTGCCGATGTAAGTGATCGCACGATGAGCGGGATAATGCGAAATGCAGGAGGTCCTGAAGGTTTTACTGGCTGAAAAAAATATTTTGGGTTAGACATTTTGAAACAGATATATGAAAAGATGAAGAAAGGAATCGGGAATATCAAATCCAGGAGAAGGCTGTCTTTCCTGATGGCTGGTGTTTTCTGGGGAATAGATTTTGAAAATGGGAGGGAGGTTCTTGCTCTTATTAGGATTTGTTCTGCTTAAAGTATTGTTACGAACTTTGTGACAGTGGTATCTTTGAAGCTTCTACAGAATGGGAGATTTTGTAATTTACAAAAGATTCCACTCAGTTTTTAAAATAGGGATTTTGTGTGCCCCCAAGACCTACTAACCACGGATGTTTGTATCTAGGAAAGATTAAAAATGTGTTCAATTCTTTCCTGGTGGTTCTTGACTTCTAATTTCCAAGACAGAAAGCCACTTATTTGCTTACATCAATGGCAGCCCTGCCTTAGCCAGCATTTCTGCCCTTGTCTCAAAAAAAGCTCTTTGCCTCTGTTTAATTATTAATTAATTAAAAAATAACACATGCTTAGGTCTCACCGATTTTGTAGCCTGCAATGACATTCTTGTGCTACGGAGAGAAAGGGACTTACCTTTGGGTCTAGACCACCTCTCACTTCTTCCTCATGCTGAGGAGTCACCATAACTTCTGGGGTAACCTTCAGATAATTGTGAACTTTATCTTTGTGATTCAATCTTCACTCTTAAAAAACAATTGCAACAGCAGTTTTTGCAGATTCAGTATGAACCAGATGGAATTTTCCAGCCCTTTGGGTAGGCAGAGAGAGGTGGAGAGCGGATGCGGGGCTGCAAATACCGCCAGCGGCACGCTGCACACGAACATCCATCTGCTCATTCAACTAGAGCCAAACGTGTGAGTTCCTGGGATAGTTTTCTTCTCCCATCAGTCGTGCGAGTGAAGATCTAGTGACTGGAAAAGACTTACTGCTGAGTTACACCAAGGTAAATGCAGCCATACCTTGCCGGTTCCTGTTAGCAAAGGAGATCAAAAGCTGCCGCTTAAAATATCCACGTGCTAGAATTAACAGGTTCATACCTGTCATCGATGCTGCCCCATAGCATAATGTTTCTATGCGTTATTTACTGCTTTTATATAAATCATGTGACACAGATCTGGCACAATATGGTCTGCTCTGGCGAAGCTGTACGCTATGATTGTGCTTGAGCATGCTCTCAGTAAGCCAGCTTCGGTAGTAAATGTAGTCTGACCGTGGTAGCATTGCCAAATTGAGCTTGTTGGCATGAACGGGGGAATTCCAGTCTGCCTCAGCATTGTTGTATCTGAATGAAATAGCTCAGATGAAGAAATGGCAAGGAGAAAAAGAAAACTCCGTAAAGAATCATCAGTATCTTTGGGGTTGTAAGGGTTTTACAGTACATTTCCAGTCTTACGGTCTGTTGTAGACCCACAGTAAAATTTAGAGGTCAGTTTGTTCCAAATAGAGTAATACCTGAGCTGCTCTGGAGGCTGGTTACCTCAGCAATGCTGCCTCAGCAATGTGGGCTTTAACCACAAGGACTGAGGAATCAAGGAAGGCCTGTACAGCTTACCAGCTCGAACACCCATCAGTTCTGCTGCAGATGGTTTGATAATTTGGGGTAGGTTCACATGGTTTGACATCTCACACCTCAAGAACAAAAGACAAAACGAATTCTACCAAGCCCCTAACAAACAGAATCACCTGTTGTGATGAAGCTGCAGAGACACCAATTTAATATCTTTAAGCCTGGAATTTTAGTACACCAGAAAGTTCAATTTACCCTTCAGACTCTCGATCTGTAGAGAAAATCATGATTTTCAAGAGTTCAGCATCTGTGGTTGTGGCCAAGATTCAAAAGTGATCACTCCAAAGAATCCTTATGGGGTCTTGGAATCTGATTTTCAAACAAATGCCCAAATGGGTGCAAAGCTGCAGTGGAAACCAGACGTTAGAAAACCTGGCCCGATAGTGAAAATGCTTAATTTTGAAAATCTGTCCGTAAGGCACTGCAGTACATTGACAGACTTGCAGCACCATTTGGCGCTCCGAGCCAACAATCATTTGTGTGTTTTCAAAGCAGATGCACAGTAAAATTGTGACTTTGGCATATTGTAGTTGTTTCTGAGTCAGTTTTGCTTTGAATTTGAGTTTAAAGCTTCACCAGCAAGAGCAATTCTTCCATCAGTAGCAGCCACAGAAGCAGCTGTCCCGGAGCCCAGGCATAAGAGTTATTAGGGTCTGCTCTGTTTTCTCCTTTTCTGCCGGCTTTAATCAATAACCCATGCTACTTCCCATTGAGATACAAAACGTGAGGCATATACATTCCTCAACAGCACCTGTTAACCGCTGCTTTGGCATGAATGTGAAATACTCAGCAATATGAGTAATAAGAACGATGTCCTTTTATCTTGAATAGGTCAGTAAGTTTAGAGAGTACTGTAAGATACTACCAAACCAGATTTTTTTTTTTTCTTATTACTAGGGCCAAGAAGCAGCAGGGAGGATCAAAGCTTATTTTCTAAGGTGCTTGCTGCGTGCAGTCTTTGTACAGTGCAGCATTCCTGGCAGAAGTTTTCTGTTGTAAATCATGCCGTGCTCACTAAGGCCTGTTTATTATCTCATTTTATCAGCGTAAATTCTGAATAACTCCTGTGGGTTAGATACTGAGGTACTGGAAGTGTCTTGAGATTAACAGCTGAGTTCTGATTTAGTTTAGGATGATATAATTTAAGAGTGAAAAAATAGTCAGCTATCAAACTGCTTTATATTAGCATAAAGCAAGGGTAACTCGGTTCAAACTTTGTGCTGATTTAAATACCTTAAATCCCAAATTCTGTTTCCAGTTTGATTAAGGTAGGCAAACTCCAGTGATGTTTCTATGGATCAGCTCTTATGTACATGGGTGCTGAATTGAGTGCAATAAGGATGCTGGGAATCAAAGTTTGATCCAAAAATTATCTGTAGGGTCGTTGATTTCATAATGGAATTATAGTTTTATGAAATATAATGGGAAGCTTTCTTCTCTTTGTTTGTTTAAAGTTATATTGAAATATAAGTATACAGTGTGTGCTGAAATATTTGCATGTCATGGGAACACCAAAGCAAATTAAGTATTTTCACTTCAGAGTAAAGAAAATAAATCTCTAACATAGGAAAGGTACACTAAGTCACTATGTTACATTGATTTTTCCTATGTAATTAAAATGTAGGTTTATGCTTGGATTTTAATTCTTGTAGTTTTAGTTAGGAATATTCTCTGAGTTGTGTTTTCAAATGAGCCTTCAAACTCAAAAACATTGTCAGTAGATATGAATTCGTGATATAAATAAGAGGAAATAAACAGATGTGAAGATTTAAGAAAAAGTTTGCAATTTGCAGAAAGGAAAGTCATACTGAGAAGTAGTAAAATTAAAAATTAATAAATTGAGAAGAATATAATATAGATATTCATCGTATTAGCATGTAATCCACTTTGTCCTCTCTTCTAATCCAAAGAAAAGGCAAGGCCCGTGACTATGGTTCAGTTCTACAGCCTACAGCATCTACGACCTACTTTTAATACTCAAATTCACACGGTATTTTAGGATGTAACAATGGTCAGACTGAGTCAGCTTAAAGGTCCACCTGGTCTGATCTTTTGCCAATCTTTTTTTGTGATTCCCTTTTTATTTTTGATGACCACACTATCCTGAGGCAATGAACTCCACATTTTTATTTTATGTTGAGTGAAGATGTGTTTCCTTTTGTCTCTTTGAAATCCACTGTCTGTTAATTCCAGCGCATGTTCTTTATTCTTGAGAAGTAATGAGTTAGCATTTCTGTATACAGAAACCGTTCTGAATCTACGGCTGTTCTGGTTGCCCTCCACAGCTTCTATTCTGATTTTTCTACATCCTTGGGAAAAAGAATAAAGTAGTTGGAGGGCTGAGGGCTTGACTTATGATCACAGAAAAGTGAGATTCACCAGCTGTATTATGAGGCAGTGTGTTTTGATTAAAAAAAAAAAAAAAAAAAAAATCTTCTTGTAGATCTGCAGTGAATCTTGTTAGATATAAGGTTTTTGCTGGAGGGCTTTGTACAACCTGCTGGAAAGTACAATTCATCAGAGTCTGCTCTGATCTGCTGCTCGGGCGGAGATAAGAGAAAGAAGGGGAGAAAGGTCTGAACTGAACCTCCGAAGCCTGAGCCGTAACAAGGTCTTCTGTTAGTGGAAGGAAAGCAGTTTTACCAGAAATGAGAATCTTTTGACCAGGTAGAGTGCATGTACATAAACCTCAATATAACATGTCCTCATGTAAACGGTTTAGCGTCCACATTAAACTAGGACATTACACATTTAGCCCTTCACAGCTGATCAAACGCATTGTAGAAGTGGTAAGGATAGTTTTTATTGCATATCTTCACATATTTAGCAGTCTTTGCATGAAAACATGTCTTGCTTTCTGTCTACTCAGAAAGGTAGGAGACTGGAAGAGCTCAAAGGCTGCTGTTTCTAGAGAGGCAAGGCTTTGGGAACATGCTCTGTTTGAACAGAACTTGCAGCTTTAGTGCAAATCGGAGGTGAAAAATGAAGGAATGGCATCATAATTTTACAATATTTTTGGTGCTTTCTCTTCTGTTTAGGATGCAGATAGTGCAGAACACGGCTTATGTTGTAGAAAGACATTAGTAATTGTCTTCTACAATTTATAGCTGCAGAAACAACAGATGCCAATGCACCTTAGGAAATATTGGTTGCATAATGCACTTGACAAAACCGTTCTACTGTCATTATTAATAGTAATGTTTCCACTTGTCCTTGCAGGTACAATCTGTGTGTCACCTTGTGCACTGTGCACTTGATTGCTAGAGTCTGCACTCATGAAGAGTCCCAAGACAAATGTTGTGTGGGTATATGTGTGACTTTGTGGGCTGCGGATATAAGTAATGGGTAGAGTGTAGACTCTGTGGCCTAAAACTTGATGCTTTCACATATTGGCCCAGCTAAATCTTCATTCCTTGCCCTTAAAAGGCCAGATCCTGCCTCCGATAAGAACTTCCCCTGCCTCCCACTTCACACCCAACCTCCTTCTAAATCTTCCTCACCTCCAAGTAAGTGTAACTGTCCCCTACGGTTTGACTCCTGCCCGTTCTCCTGGACTTAACCCTCACTTCTCTCTATTTCACTGTCATCTGCTTCAATCCACGCAGCATTAAGTTGGGGACTGAAGGAAATTCCCACCTTGGTACAATGGCTTAAAGTGTGAGGGATCGAACAACTGTGGGCAAGGTTAAACTAAAATTAGTGCTAAAATTAGTTTGCTGGAAGGAAGAGTTCAGGTTCTTCCTTGCTCTTTTTTATTCTGTCTCACAAATGCCTATTTGGGGTCCCTTTTATTTCCCATGCTTCCCAGATATTTGGGACAGTGAGATTTAGTTACAGTAATCTTGAAACTTCTTCTAGGTTCTCCTTATGACAGGCATCAACAGCAAGAGAAGGACAGGGAGAAAACAAACTACTTTTCCCAATATGGGTGTTGAGTTTACACAGTGAAAAAGCCACCTGTTGATCTTTGACTCATTCAACAAAGAAGTCACGTCAAATACTAACCTGAAAAATTCCTGGTAAGTGATTAAGCCCTGAAACAATAGTGCGTTTCTGCCTCTTGACGCTGTCAGAAACCACAGGTACACTCACTGAAATTCTCCTTTTGATGCTTTGACATCAGAAGTAATTTTGATCAAAGGCCAGAGGAATTACCCCAAACATATCCATCTTAAAGGACAGTCTTTGTTTTGGTTTTAGGTACTCTCAGAACCTTTGCATACTGTTTGAGATCTCGAAGACTTATGGCTAAATTCAAATAAATATATTACAAGTGTATTTAATTACAAAATCACACTGATTTGGATAGAGAATACTTTCATGGAACTTGTCCTGATTTAAACTAGAACAAAAGTTTGGTCATGCTGAGCAAACTCCGGCAGCGAATAGATGTATCTATTTTGCAGGTCTGCGTTGTGCAGAGATCACAATTGATGACAACTTGTCAATACTGAAGGTCTCTAAATCTGTGAAAATAAATAGCTGATATTTTATCTGCAAGCAGCAGACTGTTTAATCAAATAACTTCTACAGAAGATTAGCATTTTTATGCTCAGTGTTCACATTTCTACCGTATGATATGTATGTAACTGTGTATATGATAGAACTCCTTTATATACATCCTCACATTGTTTAATTTTCAAAATCCTCAGGTGATCTTTTATGCTTCATTTGTTTGGTGCTAGCTTGAAATACCTTATAAAGAGATCTGTTTGTCAGAAAAAGCTACGCAAGAAAACAGAGCGAGTACTTTGCTTCCAAAATTTGTCCTCTTTAGGATTTATGTTGGATTCTTAAGACATCACTAGTCACTCTTGGAAAACTAGACCATTCCAATGTGGTCTTTTACTTTTACTTCACTTGGAAAGTAAAGAACACCGGAAATGTTTAGAACCTCTAGACACAAATTACAACTGGACAACATTTAAGAATTTTTTTTCCCCAACAGATTCATGAGCTCTTCTGTTTAGTGTTGACGTGAATGTTCACGAAGAGTAAGAGGAGCACCCAAACATAGTTCTTTATCATTTCTGTACTGTATTTCCTCCATTGAACTAGTGCCCTTCTGTGTTCAGAGGGACATACAGTCCCTACGGAAAGTGATGTCCTGAATGATTTTGAATTACATCTTCCCCATTTGCTTGTAGATGGTTATCAGGCATCCAGAAAAGAGTCATTCGTGTCACTCATGCAATAAATTGATTTAGCAAGAATGTTGGCTATTAGTCATGCTGATTATTAGCTGTGTTGATTTTCAGAAAGGTCACATGCCAGATTTTAACAAGCTCATAGCATCTAACTGCACGACTGTATACGGCCCAGGCTTTCTGACGGAGTTTGACTTCTCACTTCACCTGTAGCTCTGGATATGTCCATTTCGTTTGATACCCAAATAGCTATTTGAAAGCCCAAAATGCTCAAACTGAATGTTTCTGGCTAAAGACAGAATAATGCTTGGCTTTTGGATGTTACATTGATTTTATTGCCTCTGAGTTTGGGCAATTTTCAGCCTGAAACATTTTTTTCTTGGGGCGTGGGGTGGGGTGTTGGGGGTGGGGTGGGGTGAGAGAGAGAGAAGCCGACACATTTTCAGCTGAAAGTGTCAGCCAGCCCTCCTCCCCCCAACGCTCTGCCCAGCCCTGCTACAAACGTGGGTGATCTCGTGCCCGTGACTCCAAAAAGCATTTTGCAATGACATAAACAGGTACTATTATTATTCTAGCTACGGGGTGAACAATGAGTGCATTGCAGTGCCAGTAAAGTGTGCTGCAACCTGCCAGACAGCGTGGAGGGCTTCTTGACCTCTATTTTTGTTTTCATCTTTGTGGGTCCCAACAGTCACGTCATCGTGAGGCTAAAGTGAAGGGCCTTGTGCAAGGGCTGTGGGGACTGAAACGTGGCAAATACCAAAGCTTCAGTGCATTAGCTGCTAATCAAGGTGAAACAATTTTGTGCTTCTTCACACTTTTTAGAGTAATCCTGTAGAGGTGATGGCTTATCAGGCTCCGTTCTGGTGGCACCCTCTGGCCTAGCTTTCTGTTAGATGGGACCTGGGTCGGTAGCAGGATGTCAGTAAAGCATTTCTGAGTGGGATCCCTTCTCTGCTCCTTCCCTATCTGTCCTGTAGAGCTGTCATCACAAGCTGTCTTCTCTTGACTCTACAAAGTAGTTTCCCAAAAATTGTTAGGCTCACAAGATGCAATTCCCCTCACCTGACCCAAGATGCCTGGAAGGTGCAAACCAGAATTAGTCACTCTGGTCTTTCTTACAGTCAATAGACAAGAGTCCAGGAAGCTCAGCTGATCAAATGTGACTACTTCAGGGTAAGATACGTGTCACGCTAAGCTCCCTCCCTAGGTCTCTGCGAAGTATTGGGTGTCTGAGGTGACAACGTGCAGCTGCCTACTTCTAGACCCATTAGATCAGCGCAATCCCTCCCAGACTACCCAGAGGCAGGAGGGCTGGTGCAGTTTTCCTGGAAGATCTCCACGTGACAGGAAGCTCGTAGGTTAAATGGGGATGTCTGGAGTGTGATCTCCTTTTCACAGCTTAGACTGTATCATTGGTCTTCTCTGCTAGCATCTGCCTGTAGTCAGGAACGTACCACGGTCATTGTCTTCAGAAAGCCACTTCTGTGCCAACACATGGTGCCGTACGGCTGCTCAGCACCTGCCATGACAGTACTTGCAAGCTCCTAGATGCCACTTTCATAGCGTTCATCCACATTTGTTTACACACCTTTCAAAATCACAACTTTCACCAAATCCAGCTTTCCAGGGTCGGACTAGGGGTTTTGGGGAAAAACGGGGACTGAGTAGATGCAGTAGATTTGTAATCCTGCTTCAGCTGCTAAGGTATGTGTCTAAGGTGACTTCTCCCTGTACTTGCAAGCTCCTAGATGCCACTTTCATAGCGTTCATCCACATTTGTTTACACACCTTTCAAAATCACAACTTTCACCAAATCCAGCTTTCCAGGGTCGGACTAGGGGTTTTGGGGAAAAACGGGGACTGAGTAGATGCAGTAGATTTGTAATCCTGCTTCAGCTGCTAAGGTATGTGTCTAAGGTGACTTCTCCCTGTGCCTCCCTTATCTATAAAACTGGGGCGATGACACTTATTTCCTTTGTAAGGCAGTATGAGATTAGTGGGAACTAAGTAGTATGTGAGAGCAATTTTTATTATCCTGATTGAAGTTAGTTAGGCAAAGTGTTTGCCTTTTTTAACTTTGCTCAGCCATACACTGTTTTTTGGTACCTCTTGATGGACTTTGCAGACACCAGTGAGATGCGAGCGCATTGATGAGCTGACAGTATTTTGAAAACATGCTTCCAAAATGACAGAAATAGCTGAGGGAAGCTGACCTCAGCTTCATGCGTGTGTACGGTGCTGTACTCGGTGTTCTTGGTGTGACAGCAACACAGATCAAACAACCACATGGTTATATTAATTTATTCATTGGTATTAATTAATAGCACCTTTGGTGGTAATAGTTTTATGTTCTAATTCTGGCAGAACCCTGGCTGCATTCACCACCATGGAAAACTTCATGACGCCGCTGAGCACCATCAGCGAGCTTGCGCTTCAGCAGAGCAAGGCTAAGGTCCTCCACAGCAAGGTGAGACGTCCCTCCCGCTGCAAGCGGGAGTTCATGCCGGATGAGAAGAAGGACAACACATACTGGGAGAAGAGGCGCAAGAACAATGAGGCGGCCAAGCGCTCACGGGAGAAGAGGCGCCTCAATGACTTTGCCATGGAGAGCCAGTTGGCTGCTCTCAGCGAGGAGAATGCCATCCTCAGGACAGAGCTGCTGTCCCTGAAGCTGCGCTTTGGGCTCATCAGCCCAGACACCAGCACCTACCATGGCCACTCCCTCCAGGACTTCCTGGGAGTTTATTTCAGAGGACACAGAGTGGCCTCCCCACTCCTTGAGGCTGAGCCCTTTGCTGGTGAGCCCTGCTTCTTCACAACAAAGACCTTTGTGCCAAAGGTGCTAGAGCCAGCTGACTTTTCCTGCAAAACCTTTGGCCCGTCCAGAAACTTCCTCAGCTGTGACTCAAAGCCAGCTGCCATGGACACACCTGGCCTTCAGCAGCCAAAGAGGCTTGATGCAGCCTTCAAATCCACAGTTCGCTCTCCATTCCTCAATTACCACTGCCCGGACAAATATGCTTTTCATTTGCCTTTGTCAGGAAGCACCTGCTCCTTGTGCCTTTCCCCCGATTCGGCTGAGGTGAGCAAAGAAAGCATCACAACTGTCTCAGATGAAGATGATGAGCAACAAGTGCCCAAAACATCTCCTGTACCCCCATGCAGCCTGCCCTGCCCTTCAGAAGATCCTTCGAAGGGCCGAAGCTATGCTGCCTTACCTCACAAGCTCCGGATTAAGACCAAAGCCCTCAGCATCCTGGAGGAGAGGAACCTGGACTCCCATTGAGGCAGCAGAGGAACAGCCCACTGTGGAGCCAATGCAAGAATTCCCAAAGACATGAAGGGTTTGGAAGGAGGAGGTGGGGAGGGAAATGTTTTATGCCTCAAAGAGGGAAGTCATTTTCTTTTCTTTGCATAAATGATAAGGGCTGGGCTGCATCACTACAGCACAACTGCAGCTGACCATGATGTTCATCTTGCTAGGCGAGACCCACCAGACCACGTTGTCGCAGTGTAGGTCTGAGTTTCGCCTAGCTGCTCTGCTCGCAAGCCAAGCTAAAGTTTGAACTTTAAAAGCTAAAGTGTGAAGGGACCAGAGGCAGAAAGAGGCTAAGACAGTGGAGGTGGTGCCCATACCACCAACACGACGACAGCTGGCTGGGGTGGCAACCCTTTCAGTTAGCTGTGCTTCATTGTCGCCTTCATCCTCAAGAACGTGCCTAAGTCTTAATTGCTTGACATGGGAAACTGTTGATGGAAACAATTTCAGACCCGCCCAGCTGTCTGGAGCAAGAAAAAGGTAAAGGGATACAAAAGTGGTGGATTTACACCACCAGGGAATGAGAGCAGGACCTAATCCATTTTATTCCCAGTTTATCACCATTTATCTTCAGAGAGAATGAACTTTTTTTTTTTTTTTTTTTTTTTTGACTGGACACAGCATGGTCCAGAAGATAGTTTTTTTTATTTTTGCAACAATTATTTTTGAGGACTAAAGATTTGGGTTTTACTGAAATGCAAAATATATTTTAGTATTACTTCCTTCTTTTTAAATAAGGCATTTTTGGAAATAGTGTTTCTGTAGTTGGAAATTGTCTTTATAAAACATTCTCTCACCTTTAGCTGAGCTGACTGAACCATTGCCTTTTTTGGAAATGAGTTATGTATAAAATAAAAAAAAAAAAAAAAGCAAAAAGACAATTTATACCAAAATTGTTAATTAACTGGGTAAAAAGCAATTCAACATTTTAGATTTTTTTAAATATGATTTTAAAATTATTTTATCAGCTTTAAATGCAAGCAAGCCACTCAGTTAACATCTGGCTGTTTAGACTACTCAAGGCAAACCTCGACTGGCCCAGTGCTGGACTCATGTTGGAGGTACTCATTGATTATTTCTGTTTACCAAACTGTGCAAGCTGGAGAGACTGAAATGGGAGACCTAACACTGAAGGTTTCTCTGGAGTTCAGAGCCTGGCGTATTTATAGCATTCAGAAATAAAAGAGGAATATAATACTCATACCTGTAGCCTTTTGGGTCGCTGCTGTCACAGAGTGCACAGCACCGCTGGATGAACTGCAGATACGAAACAGAATGGGCTGGACTTTGGAAAAACAGCAAAGGCCACGTTGCTCCTTCAGAGATCTCCTGGACATGGAGGCACCCATCTCCATCCCTCTGTGAAGGAGGGAGGAGACTTCGAAGCGTACGGTGCCCAGGGCAGGGAGACAGATGCCCCAACACATTCTGCAGATGGGTCCCCTTTATGGACATAATGCTACCAGCTCGCTCCCTGCCCCGAGGCTTCACCCGTGTCAGCTGGGCTGCAGGAAATGTTCCCTCCCAGCCAAATTCGTACAGTGAGATGCGTTGGAAGCTTCAGCAAGGCATCGTTGTTGGAAACCTGCTCTTGGGCTGGGCAAGCTGTTACTTGGTTTTCACGTGGTGTTTCTGCTCATCCCCAGGCATTCAAGGACTGTCCATGCCAAGACATTTCTAGCATCATCTCCACATTGGGTTTAGCTCTTCCTGGTGACGGGAGGTTCCGTCCTGTGTCTCAAGAGACTGGTCTGTTCCAGATCTCCAGACTTTGATTTTGTCTAATGCATTTGGGTTCAGCCCCTTTCCCCTTTCAAGAACTTTGCTCCCTTTTACCTATGCACATGCTACATACGTTGTCTGCATTCTTTGGGATATCTGCCTCAGCACTTTCCCTGCCCATCCTGCCTTCCGACTGCTTAGCCTTTGGGAAGGCCTGCGCCGCAGCCGAGGCAATAGGTGCAGAGCAGGTGCCATACAGCTGGAGAACTTGAACCCAGCCGACCACGTAGCTCAGGGCTTGCTGTAAGGCAGGAGACCCCTTGAGCTGTAGCTACATTGAGCTGAAAGCCAGCCGAGCCTCGGTGAGCCGTAGCCTCATGAAGGTCTCTAAAGCCTACTTTATGCTGTTCCTCAGTCACCTCAGTTTACGAGCCAAAGATAGTTCTCAGAGATGTATTCCAGGTACACCTGTAACTTCTTGTCCACAGGTCTCCTTTCATGTCTTCTCTTTTTTTTCCTAAGGAAAGGAGGCTAATGCAGTTCTAGTGTTTCTGTGTCTCTCAGCCCTAAACATTTTTTGACATCTTCAACAAATACAGCCCAATCTCAAAGAGAATAAACAACTTTTCAAATAGTTCTCCTCTGCCCCAGCCATACATTTTCACTTATCATATCCATACTGATAGAAAAACTGCATTGCCTGCTCAGCCCTACTGGAAACCAGAGGTGATGACGGGAGCCTCCGCTTCTCCGGTTCTGCTGCTCAGAGGACTACCCCGTTCCTTTTCATGTTACGCTGTTCTCACTAAAATTTCAGGCCCTGGAGAATGAGGACAATTGTCAAAAGTATTTTTCTAGAAATCATTTTATAGCTAATAAAGAAATACACCAACAATAAGACCGTGTAAAAAGATAAACCATGTTACCTGAGGTGGGATGTAATAATCCCTCAAATGGGTGTGGAAAAGTGGGCCCTTAATGGGAGCTGTACATAGGGTCATCTGAACTGTGGAGGTGTATTAACATGTTCTGCCTAATAAAACTCCGTTTCTAGAAGCTGTGAAAGGTGTATTGGCCTGTCTGTTGGGACTGTATCTGCACTGAACTTTCCTCCTCGTGAACAGCCAGCGTGATAAATACATCCCACGAAGAGGAGTCCTGCTCAGCAGGAGCACAGGTAGCTGCGATGAAGGGCACAGATTAAGCAGGCTGTTTTGGCACATACCTTCCCAATTCCTCAGTCCATAAATGCGTTTTCCCCCTGTCTGTGTCTACGTGCTCACGGCAGAACCATCAATTCTCCTTTGCGGAGTCCTCTTGCAGCTGCAGCACCGCCGGCGTGCTGGCAGAGGGGCCGGTGCGTGGGGCTCACACAGCCCACCACCGTCACCCACGAGGGTCAGCCCCGCTGACGGCCCGGCTCTGGCACTTCTGTGCCGAGATCAGCGCGGAGAAAGGGGCAGACCTTCAGCTCGCAGCTGCCAAGGCTGGAGCCCCCGGGCTGCAGCAAGAGGGGGGCAGCTCTACTGTACTCGCTAGCATGAAGGGAAACCAGAGAGCTGCAACTGCTCTTCAGGTGTGAAACTTGACACAGTGATGCTTTCAGATTAAAGAAACCACAAGAGGTTCGATTTCCTGTCCTATTCCCCCTGTCCTCTCTTACCCTCTGAACAGGTAGGGACAGCCCATAGCAAGAAAGCAGCTTAGAAATTATTTATTAGAAGAAATTGCCTCCCCTCTGCTCCTGCCCTTCCCCGTCACTGCTGGAGCAGCTTTTCTCACCGGCGCGCAGGGCCCTTCTCTGGCTCCAGGTGCCCGCAGCCATTTCAGGACGCGGCAAGCGGCTGTGAACAAGCGATGTGGGGTGCCGGCAGCAGCCCGGCCGTGGCGGCAGAGCTGGGGGGATGTCAGCTCACCCTGCTGTGTCGGCCGGATGGGTCCGGTGCTCGCAGGGAGAGAGGTGGCCCCCAGGACGTGCCTTTCCTCCCAGCTCTGCTGCCTGGGGCCGAGATGACCCTGAGAGGTTTAGACCTGCAGGTGCCCAAAGGTGACTTTTTTCGGGGAACAGGCAGGGTTCATCTGAAGACAATGAAGAAATGAGTAACGCTTCCTGTTTGTTGTGTTGCACAAACCAAGGGCCAAACCTGGAGCTGGGGTTCACGGCGGTGCAAGCTGCCGGCCCCCGCAGAGGGAGCGGAAGGGTGCAACAGCAGCAGGAAAAGCCGCAGGAGAGCATGAAAGGGTGCGAAGTGAGCCAGCCCTGGCCCCACACCTGGTTCATCTCACACCTTCTTACAACCCCTTTGCCACTCTTTCTCTTGCTCCAGGTTTTGCTTTTCCTCCCCTCATGGGCCATTTGCCTGGAGGGGGTGGGGATGGGAAGGTGTTTCCCTCCCTCCACTTTTGCATTTCTTCTTTGCTGCCTTGTCCTAGAGAGTTTCCTACCAGTACACCGGGGAGATCCAGCCGTGTCTATCGATTACCCCATCCCCAAGTTGCACATTTAATAACATCCTCAAGTGAGAGCCCTTATGGTACTAATTGCTTCAGATGATGATATCTGCAAAGCTTGCCTGGAAGGGAGCTGACCTATTTCCACTCCTGCTCAGGATTAGAAGTTAATTCATTAACCAGTCTTTGTTCCCAAGTAACCTCAGGTAGTTCTCAAGCTGGTTAATTGCCAGGGTGAGTGTTATATAATAAAAAAACCCTGCGTGAGTATCCTAAGGG
>KL265460.1:0-10963 GCA_000699545.1 Podiceps cristatus
CCCCCACCCTTTTCACTTCCCCACCCCCTCCAAACTAAGAAAGGTGAAAAAAATAGAAACAGGAGGGATTAGAAACGGTGGCAGTGGAGCACGGTGCTGCTATGCAGCTTCCACAAATAGCTTGAAACGGAGAAACCTGAGTGAAAATGATCAGCATTCTGGAGGTAAATCAAGTTTATAAAAAAAGGAAGTATTTTTTAAAATACTTGGGAGACAGTGGATAGTAGAGATTATTTCTCAACAGGAGAGCTTCAACCACTTAGTGCTGCAGATAAATAAATATTCACTTTTTTCCTGAGTTCTCTTTCTTATGCCTTAAAGATTAGAGTTATTCTTCCTGCCCAAACTCCAATGTCTTTTAATGGATTTAAACAGGATTCCCCTGTTTTAAGCCTCTTGATTTTTTCTATCGATGTGAAACAAGTAAAAAAAAAAAACTATTAAGCATTTTTAATGTCATATTGTTTGTATTTAATTTATGTCAATGCAGTAATATTTAAGATATGTTGGTTTATATTTCTTTAAAGTAGTAGATTTAATTCAGGAGAATGGTGGAAATCAGCATTAGCTAAAGTTAAGAGTATGGTGATTTATGACAGCTGAATATTAAGCTGTTTTTGTCTTCAACTAACATTTCTTGTAATAACACCAGGCAAAGACAAACACCAAACATTTTCTTTTTGAAAACTGTTAGCATAGAAGTATTGTTCCTGGGCTTGATGTAACTTATCTTGGTAAGTTGGTAAGGGACTGCCTAAAATCAAAGCGTGGGGGGTCAGCTCTCCTGGAGCATGTCTGCCTAGGAATGCTTAGGGCCACTGATGGGACAGCTGGCGAGCCGGGCTCCCTTGTCTTCTGATCCCGTCTCTTGCCGCTGAGCTGTGTCTCCTGTGGGCAACTCTTTGCCTGGCAGTTTTCTGTCTAGAAAAGTGGTGATTCTGCTTTTTATTCACATAGTCACCGCGGTCCAGTCTCTGCTTAAAATTCAACATGTGTTTAAGTGCTTCTGCTGAGAAAGGACAGCTCGCTGAAGCAGGTGCGGTCAGCCCTCGAGCCGTTTCACTGACTCCTTACTTATGGACTCTGGAATGCTAAAGGATTTCACATGGAACGGAGTGACTGGGTTGTCTGTCGTGCTGTGATGAATATGTCAAATTTTAATAACAATTATTGTACTCAATAGGCTCATTGGCTATATTAATATTGCACTCACTGCTATGACTAAAACTTGTGAGAGTAACAAATTGAGAGAACCTGACACCCAAGTATGTGTAACTTGACTTTCTACCAGTTTCTTTTATTTTGTTATGCTTTTGCTTCAGGAAAATTTGGAAAAACATATAGATTTTATTTCTTTTATCTTTTAAACATGTGCCTGGTATATATTATTTTCCATTTTAGCTTAGCAGTTTTATTTGCCACAGGTTATGTGTACTAGGGAAAAAAAAACCTGGGGCATAATTTCAGCTCATGAAAGCTGGATACAATTCAATGCTGACCCTGCTTCAACTAGATGATCCCATGAGGTCCCTTCCAGCCTGAATTATTTTATGGTTCAGTAATTTGGGGCCAAAATCAATATAGATCCTTTGAGGTTATTAATTTTGCATATGATGAGGATCTGACCTTTTGCCAGAGACAGCTTTAACACTGCTTATCATGTCTTGATTTCAGTTACAGAATGCATTGCTGGTGACATACATAGATGGTATAAAATCCATTTTATCTTTTTATCATCATGCATATTGTCTCTCTCTATACTTTAAACTCATTACTGCCTTTAGATATCCCCGAAGACCCAAAAATTGCAGAAGAATATTATAATGATGAGTTTGAATCCTGTTCAGAAGGCAGTGAAGAGGAGGATGATGTGGAAGCATCACAGACTGTCTCTAAGACAAATCACCAGGTATATGTGACCTTTGGGAAAAAAGTGTACACTTGATGCTCATTTTCCATTGGAAAATTAAGCTTCTTCCAAGATTCTGTCCTATTACTGTAATTTGGTTTTGTTAGGAGTATGTGTGTATATCAATACATGAATTAATTATATGTGTATGCATATGTAATTCTTCTGAGATGTTCTTGCATTCCTTCGGGATTAAGGATAACACTCCCATGAATGCCTTAAGGAGGATTGTTGCCAGTAAATTTCCTTGTGGCTGTAAAACACTCAGAGTGGGCTTCTCCCATTTGTTAGCTCTAGGTAAACTAAGTTAAAGCTGAAAGTATACTTCAAGCATAAGATCCAAGTTCCAGCTCTAATTCCTGGGCAAAAATAGGTGCCTCTAATTGCCACTTCTTGCCTTTACTAGACATAGTTTCGAGGACGGTGTGATGAACTATGAGCCTAAACAACTGCAAGACTTGACCAGGAAATCTGTAGGCTTTCCCAAGAATCTCAGAAAGTGTCAGTAAAGAGAAAACTTATTACTGAAAGGCTTAAAGTAGCTTTATCAGGTGAGACTGCCACAAGAAAGTCTTGGGGATTGCAGTGTGAAGAAGATTGAGGATTATTGGAAAAGGCACCTAATTTAGATCTGATCAGAATGAGCTGAGATGAATCTTGTCTCCAGTGATCAAGTCTCAGTGAAATCAATGAACTTAAATGCCCAAGTCAGTTCTGAAAATGGATCTTCCTAAGGTATTCAAGAACAATTAATTTCTCCCCTGGGCCACGAGCTGAAACCATTGCATACAGTGCCTCTGAACAGTAATGCCAGGTTCTGCTTAGGATCGTATATGTTGTTCTGAGTTCATGTGCAAATTTTGCAGAAGAGACTGTAACGTCTTTTGCATTTTAGAGAACCGACCAAGTATGCTAATACTCTTCACTAAATTATAAATAACTTGTACTGATTTTTGAAAATTTTGAAATAATAGCTTCTTTAAGATTTAGTTTTTAAGGCAAAAAGAAGAGCATGGCCAGCAGGTTGAGGGACGTTATCTTCCCTCTCTACTCTGCCCTAGTGAGGCCCCATCTGGAGTGCTGTGTCCAGTTCTGGGCTCCCCAGTTCAAGAGAGATGAGGAGAGAGCCCAGCGGGGGGCTACAAAGGTGATGAGGGGGCTGGAGCATCTCTCCTGTGGGGGAAGGCTGAGGGAGCCGGGGCTGTATAGCCTGAGGAAAAGAAGACTGAGACCTTATCAATGCTTATAATTATCTTAAGGACAGATGTCAACAGGATGGGGCCAGAATTTTTTCAGTGGTGCTCAGCAACAGGACAAGGGGCAAGGGGCACAAACTGGAACACAGGAATTTCCATCTGAACATAAAGAAAAACCTCTATATTTTGAGGGTGACTGACAGCGCACTGGAACAGGCTGCCCAGAGAGGTTGTGGAATCTCCTCCTCTGGAGATATTCAGAAGCTGCCTGGACATGCTCCTGTGCAACCTGCTCTGTCAGGGGTGTTGGACTAGATGATCTCCAGAGGTCCCTTCCAACCCCTGCCATTCTGTGATTCTGTGATTCTTTGATCTAGGAATGTCCTCCTAGCTTTCAAACTAAACACACAGGATGCTTTAAAATTCAGTATTGGTTTATACAGTAGTGGTCTAAAGAAGTTATTGGTCAATTATAAATTAGTGGAATATGTAAGACAATGCTTTTTTTTTTTTTTTTTTTTTTTTTCAGTTTGCTGAGTCTGTGTTTACCCATAACGTAGACATGCAAACATTCTGATGTCCAGAAAGCTTGCCACAAGATACTTTTGAAAATAAATTATTACTGACTTTCATCAGACTCTGAGATAATTATTTTTTCTTTTTAGAATACCTTTTAAAATTTTCATTCAACTTTCATTGACGGTATCATTAAGTGTCAATCAATAGTGTTTTTGAGCAGGCAGGCTGCTGCTTAGAATTAACGAAGGGCAGAAGATAAAAATAGATTTCTCAATAATGCAGAATAAATTAGGTGTTGGCAGTCAGATCTGAGCAGCGACGTTCCCTCATTTTGCAGTGACTCAGAATTCGGTGATCCACGGTGGGCTGGAAGAGCTGTCCCACTGGCACCCTCTTGTCTGTCTCCAGCCCTGATGGCCCTGAGGCTTCGCTTTACCAGCAGCCTGTGTGCACACAGAGCATTAACCCTCTGTGAACTGGCCTGCACAGACTGCCTGGGAGGCACCCCCTGTGACCATTTGCATTTTAGGACTTCCTGTATCAAAGAAACTAATCGTCTGTCTCTGTTTCTTCTGATGCTGACCGCAGCACCTTAGAAAAAGCAGAAGTGTGTTTCTGGGTATTGACACCATCACCTTTTCTTTTTCTTGGGAAGTAAGCATAATTTTCAATTTTCCTTTTCTCAGGGAAAAAGTTCTGCAGTAAGTCCAAGGTCAAAGCAGACTGAACTTAGCTGTGCAAATCTGGACACCCATGTCTGAACTGAGTGGAAAGTCTGTATAGTAAGGGGAAGTAAGCAAGCATTTTTAGGGAATAATGTTATCTTGGTGGAAACATCTAACATAGGTTAGATGGAATATGCTGAGAGGTCTCTCTTTGGTGATTATAAAGGATCTACAGTTATTAGCATGCATGGGACATCTTCACTCTGGATGTCAACAGTTATGTGAGATGAATCCCACTCAAAGGTAGGTGGGATCATGCTCAGTATTAATAATAAGCTTCAAATCCTACCAGAATAGATTTCATCTTGCTAGTATGTATCAGGGGTTTGCTTCTGCAGTCATTTACTTAATACCAAAACTCCTACTCCTATTTCTGTGATGGGATTTATACTCTTAAACCCTTTCTTCAAAAATACCTTCATAAATTAAGCTTTTGGAGGTGTGTGCTAATAATGAAGTCATTCCACTGCAACACAAGATAAGTACTTGTAAGATATTTACCTTCCTAATCTCTGCAAATCTCTCAATTTTCCAATGCCAAGATTGCTTTACTAGTTACTTCTGCGCAGAGAGTGCAGAAATGCTGCATCTGGCGGTGCTCCCTGGTGACCCCATTACTTCAAACAATGATTAAAAAAAAATTCTGATGTTCATGCAGTAACATGGGGTCAGAAAAGTCATCTAATTGAACAACACATCGGGGTGCATGATGTAGAAAGAGATCTGAGCTATTGCTTCAAGGTATATTAAGCTCCCACAGATGTCAAGATAGACCGAGAAGTAGTGGCCTTACGTGGGATGCAACACCTCTTCGCTTAAGAAGGTAGAATTAGGCACTGGAATGGTACAATTTTAAAGGTTTTGAATGGAAGCTGAGACAGCTATTTTCCCATGTTGATATCTTTCAATACAGCCAGTGTGTTTTCAGCTACATTGTCCAGTTGTAGAAGTAGAGTTACCACCAATTTCAGACACTAAGCATATCTGGAACTCTCATCTTGGTTGTAGCATTGAGTTTGGTGTCCTTTGTCCCTCTTTTGGAGCAGAAATGCAGATTGCCAATTTTCAAGCAGCAATTTGCCGGTTACATTTCCAGACCTCTACATCTTTGAGCCAATGGCTCATTGCCACCTATTTTTCTAGGAACACTGGTTTCTAATTAGGGGGAAAACATGAAAGAGAAAAAGAAACTGTTGCTAAAAAAAATAAGAGATATGAAGCTTAGGAGAGATTTAATCTTGAAAAGTTAGTGCACAGTGAAGCTTTCATTGGCTTTGATTTAGCTAAGATGCTAATGGATGCTTTTTACTGACATTTATCACCTTGTTCTTTGTGTTTTCTTTTAGTGATAATAATAGCAAATTCACCCTCTTCATTATGACCATGTCTACTAATGCGATACATTAGCTTCTTATTTTCAATTTCCAAGTTGCTTCTGAGATTGTCAAACCAGATAATCAGCTGGCATAAATTATCATAGCTCCAGTGACTGTGGGTGGTCCGTGTGCTGTCACCCCAAAAATGTTCCACTGGGTTCCTAACACATGCCTTGGCATGGCCTGTTACTGTTAGAAAGGGTTCGTTCGTTCTGAATTTGAAATGGCCAAGCATTCATGCACGCTGGCTCTTACGCATGAGTCCCTCTCTTTTGTACATCTCTCAGAGTCTTTTGCCTATTCTGTAGGGCTTTGCTTTCTTGGCCTAACCGAGAAACACTAAATATGTAGGCATAATAAAGCATATGATAAGCATATTAAATAAAACAGCCAAAATCCTCTTGGATTGCTAAACCTAAGAGGAGAAAAGGCATAGGTAGTTTCTACCTCAGTATAAGTTGCTTAACCATTTATTCAACTATTTACCACTGTGTAAAAAACAAATTCTCTTCCTCATTGAAATTTTATTTCAAGGTAGCCAAGTTAAGCCAGCTAGTTTCCTTGAAAACCACTGGTGAAGAAGGTGGTGAAAGTGTATCTTTTGCCTTACAGCATAATGAGAAAAAAATCAGCTCTGTTGTGGTATTTGGAGTAGATATGATGTCCTGTTGTGAGAAGTCAAAGGTTTGGGAATTACAGTCTTTATTCAATCGAAAAAGAAAAAAAAAAAGGTTTTATTAAAGCAATTGTATTAGTATTGTACGTGGCCATTTACCATGTTTTTTCTGTTTATAGATTTGCAGTTAACTGTTACTGATAATGAAATTAAAAATAATTATAAATTTATATTAGCAGAACATTAGTATCAAATTTTAGTTTTAAATAAAAAATATTTAATAACTTTTTAATGAAGTCCTAACTTTTCATTTAATTTTTTTTAAATACAGTGAAATTATATCTGTAATATTAAGTCTGCCTTAATTCAATATTCAAAATATATTTTATATATAAATGTAATGCATTTTGTAGCTTTTCCTGAGCACTTTACTGCTGACTGGCAAAAGCCTCAATTAAGCAGGTTCAGATATATTTGGTCATCTGAGGAAACTCAGGAACTTTGGGTGAGTGCAGAACTGGAAACCCTGGTGCTGACTTTATCCAGCCAGGACCCCACAGGCTGCTCCAAAAGGCCAAAGAGGCTCCTTGAAACCTACAAGTCTGTTGAAATGGTCAACCATGAAGCTGACTCCCATCTTGAAAACCTCAACTAAAATAGTAGAGCCTGTTTCGAATATAAGCCCGTGGAACAGCTTAAGGTGACAAGATGTTAGATCATGCGCATCCACAACAGCTCTCACTTGCACCAAAATGTCACTAACCAGCTAACAGTCATTGTCAACAATTATTGTTATCCTTTTAAGGTATACTGGCAGTTCCTCAGTTTGAGAAATTTAAAATGAGAGAAATATAAAGCAGATTGTCCACTGTAGAAGCTGAGGTCAATATTGTTTATTTTTATTCCAGTGTTTTAAATTTTAAAACCATAAGCTGCTCAATATATTTAAAATACAGATTTTTTGGCACATTTTTCAGCAAGATCAAGATTTTGACTTTCAGTTTTAAATAGTCAAGAAATGCCATGTTGTCAAATGTGATATGACAGCAGCTTCTAGAAACTCAGAGTCCAAGTTTCTCTTGGACTCACAATAAAATTGTGATCTACTTCCTGAATCACCATCATTGCTTAATGGCCAGGTCTTTAAATTTCATCTGTATGCACAAACTGGATTTCACATGAAAGATATCATGGCAAAACTGTTAATCATCTCTCTGGTAACAGAATACTCGAAATAGAAAAGTGCTAAAATCTCTTCTTAATTTTTTTCAGTTAGTTGTTGTTACTAGATACGTAAGTAGATGGAATTACATGAAACTTACGTAATAATTCACAGTGGGCAGCTATCATAAGCATAAGAAATTTTGGCATATTTAAGAAGTACATACTTGCCTTTCTCAAAGTAATATTGTTTTAGATATTCCAGGACAATCCGATGATAAAATGCTGGAATATTTTCAGAGGCTGCACACCACCTTCCACAGTAAACAAACCTTCTTTAAGCTCAATGCACAGTTGTTCTACACGCTTATGTTCTGCAAGGAATCTGACATCAATAATTGTTTGTATATAACATCATTCCCAAGCCTGGTGTTTTAGGAGAAGAAAACATAGAAAAAGTCCTGAGCAGTGCAGACTCTTTGTACTCTAGTGTTGATACCCTTGGTGTAAGTGATATCCTTTCAGTTTGTGGGATCATACCTCCGCTATGTGTTTATATTTAACTTTGTGCTCACACTAACGTTATTCCTTATTTCATTTATCCACAGGACAGTGATATAGAGGCAATGGTCAAGTATTTGGAGAGTGTCCTGAATAATAGTTCTCTGGGTAAGAAGATATCTCTTCTTTAAATGTAATAACAGCAGTTATTAGCAGTCTGTATTCATCACAGTCCAATTATTTCCATTTTGCAACAACTCAAAACATGTGATCTTGAAAATTGCTTCCTTAATCTACTGCAGAGAAGTATAAATATGCCAAAAGAAAAGGCATAAACAGTTAAGTGCTTTTGGTGAAAATAATAGAGCCATAAAGCATGATGGTCAGAAGTGTGGAACGTTGCAACAAAAGCTTTTAAAAACTTTTCTCCAGAGAAAACTATATAAGGATATGCAGGCTGTTTTATAGTTTCTAGTACTGGTAACAATAAGAGAAAATTAATTAAAATATTTTTAAAATGTTTTTAAATGATGATCCAGATTTGGATAATATTTATTTTATTTTACAGTATCTCATTAGAGGCACAGAAAAATCACTGAGAATTTAAGTTTGCAATTTAATCCTAAAATCTTCTGCAAATTCTGTCTATAAATTTAGAGTTTGAAAGCCTGCTTTCTCATGTTCTGCTTAAAACCTAAAAAGAAAACTTATACGAAAGAAGGCTAAATAGCCTGGCATAGTCACTGTCCTTGAAGACCACTGGGTTGAATTGTGCCAGTAGCACCCTGTGGGTGGGTTGCATGAAAGCCCAGTGGAGTTCCCAAAGGCTCCCATGGGAATGGCAGTCTTGTTTAGATGCCTTATTTACATTCATTCAGTTGGGATAAACCTGACTCAGCATTATCTTGTGGTTCAGAAAGTAGGATATAGGGGAAGCCTGGGAAGTAGATGTTCCTCCTGTGCTGAGCTCTGTTTCACCCCTGCCCGTGAGCATGGACTGAGTTGGAGGGATGCAGTGAGAACCTCAAGCTGGTGCTCCATGACCTGAGAGGACAAAGATCTTATGCCCTTTTGACCTATGTTGTTCTCTGCGGTACTGGGCTAGACGCTGGGAGAGAATTCGTCTTTGAAATACATTTAGAAAGCCACAATACCTGGTTTTGAAAAGTCAGTGCTTTTATTGTTTCATTTGGTTTTGTTTAATGAATCAAGAATGATACAGTGCATAAAAAATGCAAATAGTTATCTGACCACTTTTTGAAGAAGCATAGTTCCTTGTTCTGTGTTGATGTATGGGTAGGAAAACTGCTCGAAGCTAGATGCAAAATATATTATTAATCAAGTAACTGCTTCTAAGAAAAAAACCTCTGATATAAAAGTTGGTGTGGGTTATGAATCACTCCAGGAAAAAATTTTGAGGATTGTTGTAGCAACAACGTGAAAAGCTCTCAGCAATTTTCACTGAGAACTCATTTTCTTATGACTAACTGCACCTTTGCAGCATCCTACAATCTGTAGTCCTTGCAGCTGCCTCATAGTACCCAGAAAATCATATTAAATGGAGAGGAAGATAGATACTAGCTTATGTGTAGAGAATAAGTTTTGCTTGGCCAACTGCCAACGTGGAGAGTAGACAAAGTACGTATTATTTAGCCTGGAATCACAGAAAAAAACAAGAAGGATGTCTTTAATAATGAAATGTCGGAGCAGAAGGAGATATTGTAGCCATAAATAGATTGAACACACTGAGCAGAAAGAGTATGCTGAGCTCTTACTACAGTGATATATCCTGTAATAACAGTAATACCAGAATGTAGCTGGGGCCTGTGGTTAAATGTACTCTTTCTTAGGAGAATGCAAAGATTATTTTTTCCTTAGACCATTGGTGCTCAGGGTGTCAATTTTTTATTGCTTTCCTAGCCCCAAAGTCCCACATCTAAACCTTAATTCTATGGCAACTCAGAGGAGCGTGCCACCCAGTAAGTCATGAGCATTGCTTTGCACAGCACTTGGGGTTTCTTTCCTCAGGGCCACCCTGAGGATAGCTGAATCTTCCAGTGCTGCTGAAGTAGTTGAATGCTTACAGACCCCACAAAAAAATGTATGGATACGCATGTGTAGGGCATGCATATGATCAGGAAATGTTTTTTTCATCAATAGGTGAAGTTATTGGTTGCTCTTAAGAACTGGGTTTGTCATTTTTCATCTTTGAAACTGTAACTCAGTTGTAATACTTAGGCACCAGACAGCTGTTAGCCATTAGGTGTAAAGAGAAGTTAGGAAACTATTTTTAAAAGTCAAATCATTTGTCCGTAGCCAGATAAGAGTCAGGAATCCATTTCTTCTGTGGTTTCTCTCCATGCCTTCTTCCTATCTTCTGAATCCAGCAAAGCTCTGAATCCAGCAGACAGTTACTGTGAGTGATTCAGTAGGATCCCTCACGATAGAAGGTTTTTATTTCAGTATTTAACCTTATGTGATCAGGATCTAGAATCATGTAAGACATAGGAGCTTAACTCTTGGGAAAGCCATGATTATGCATTCCAGTACTCGCCGGGGGAGTCTGTACTGCTCATAGCAGAAAGGTAGCTGCAAGCTCTCCCCGGCTGGCTGTGATCAATGTTAATGCAATCCAAACTAAACCCAGCTGAGTTCAAGCTAAAAACCTCTGCTGAGGGGTGGGAGGGTGGGGGGGGGAGTGTGTGTTCATTTAGGCAAGGCATTGCGTTTGTGCGACTTTTGGCTTGTTCATATCCCATGCAGACCCCTCCTGTGTCTCTTCAGAACTTGGATCCTGTGTGCCACAGCCCACACATATATGCAGAATATGGTTCCACCATAATACATTCCTCTTTTGGGAAGTGAAAATTAGTAAAGTAAAAATTTCTCTTTTGGGAAGTGAAATCCTAATGCCAAATATTTTGCAAGAAGAGACTAAAATAGCTGCTTTGTTTAGCTTA
>KL265460.1:11525-51313 GCA_000699545.1 Podiceps cristatus
ATACAGGTATTTTATATGTATATATATATGTATATGTATATATATGTATATATAAAAAGCGTACCTCTGTCTGAAGGGGAAAGTGAAATCATAGGTTAAATGCTTTCAGTTTACAGTAATGTAACAGCTAAAGTAGACACTTGCCTGTTAGGAAGAAGGTTCTTGCTCTTATAAATAAGTGCAAGAACAGTGAAGGAAAATATGTATTGTCTAAGGAAATTTCATTTTGTTGAATATTTATCTGTCCCAGTACTTCGTCAAGTGACCGTCCTTTCTGTTGTAATGTAATTGCCTATATACTACACAGAAGGAAAATTGTTACAATTGTGGTGCCTTTAAGCTATAAATCTACTTGTCCCTCAGAAAGGAGTTGCCCTTAATGTCCATTTAATAATCTATTTCATCTTTAATTAATGTGGCACTACCTTGTGAGAAACAGGAATAGTCTTCATCCTTCTGACTGCCCTTGACTCTGCAATAGAGCTCAGGGGATGAAGGTGAATAAGGTTATGTGTCTGTGCATTGATTTGTAGGCTCGGGGACTGTCACCGGAGTGTCTCCAGGGGCGCCCCAGGGATTCACAACTCTCAACTGCACTATGGCCGAGACCAAACTGAAACGCATGAGGGAGTAAGTAGCATATTTATGTGTTACTGATAGTCAGACGAAGAGGATGGATTTGAAAAACTGCAGAACACAGCAAAGAAAACCACAAGTTGTTTCTGCACCCCAAAAAATCCCTCAACAAAAAGAAGTGGATGGTAAGGTATTCTTTACAGACTGGATGCCTACTTGCCTCCACAGAGGATGAAGGTTGACTGTCACTTCTAATAGTTTTCTCATAATCTGCACAATCACTGTCATCCTTCCAGGGTCTAGTTTGCCTTCACTGCTGTTGGTGGTGGTCTGAACTTTGTTTTCTTTATTTGCTCAGCGCATGCCCATAAGTCACCTGACTTATGTCTGTGTTCCCACCATCTTTGCTCCCTCACCCACACTTCATTCTTGCCTGGAACAAAAGACTCATGGATTTGTTTCCCATGATGATATGACGATTTAAACCAAACACGATTACTGCTGTTGGCTGGGATTTTCAAATGAGACAGAAAAATTTACATGTGCGGCTCCCTTTGAAACTCATTGTCCAATGGCTTTCAGCATCACTGAAACCCCACCTTTATTAATAAAGATTTCAGTGTCTTAATTGAACAAAGATCTGTGCTTCCTTTCTAGAATCTACTGGCTAATGTATCTTTAGCTTTTATCCTGATTCAGTAATTTCTGACCTTCCAACATTTATTGCACCTTAATGTAGGTACTGATCTGATAACCATAATTCTATGTGTTATTTCTAAACTCAATTTTTCTTTGCAGTGTTGCAACATTCAACTGATCTCAGATTGTAAACTCTTTAAAAAAGGGCATTTTTTTCTTGTGTGGGTAGACAGTGCCAACAATATGGTGGATGTTATCAGAATACAAATAAGTTCAAACAGTCAATACTAGTAGTTATTTAAGTGAATCCTCTAAAGAAAATGAATGCAACCACAACAGTGTTGATGCCAATTGCTGTTAAAAACAAATTACAGTGCCAAATGCACCATGTATTCAACGGAAATACCAATCAGATTTACTTCAGATAGAAGTTGTTAAGTTATATGATATTTCAAGATGCAGCAGCTCCTAGGGTTTCACTTTACAGCTTAGTCTTTATTGTGCAGCCAGTCAGCAGGTTTCACAGCCTGCCACTCTGATTGCTTTCCATTCCCTTTTCATGGAAAGTGCTTATAAAAATAAAAAAAAATGCATCATGTTGTGCCAACTAGTTGCAAGGTGAGGTTGTTTAGTCAAAATGCCCACAAATCTTACAGCTTTCACCTTGTGTTCTCGTGGTTACAGGATAAACCTTAAGTATTTGAATTTCATGGTCATTGCCTTTAGGGCTGAGGTACGATTTGATCACTTGCTGCTTTCAAATTCTGTTTTCCAGTGCTGTTTTGTGGGTTTTATAGTTTGATGGTTCTGATAGGATAAGCACATAGTGGTGGTTAAATGCTGAAAAATTTGGAAATGTTATGTGATCCTTTGGAAATGTCACATTTCAGAATAGTTTGTAAAACAGCCATATGCTAATGAAAAACCTGATTAACTGCATTAATTCACATTTAACGCATTAGACTTCCTGGTTTTGGAACACTTTCTCAGTAATTTCATGGGACAGTCAGCTGTAGGCCAGAAGACCCACCCAACTGGCATCTTGAGAACTTCCAACAGACTGTAACCATGAGCCATTTTCAAGTTACATTCATTAAGAGAACAAATTAAGAAGGGGAGTATGTTTTGGGTTTGTTTGGGTTTTGGGGTTGAGTTTGGGGGTTTTTTTTGGCAAGTAAAGGTACAGATCTCCTCTTGTGTGCTGTAATAGCTAGTTTAAATAAGTCTATCAAAATATCTACTCAGGTTATTGCCCTTTCTCCTAAACATAATACAACCTTGTAATTTTCTGAATATGTAAAGGTGAGAGAGTGCGTTAATTGCTTGGAAGTTAGGGTGTTAAGAAACAAGTGAGTGAACACCTTACCCAGCACACACATACAAAGGGAGATCCCTGCAAACTCTTACACATGGTCAGTCTGCACACAGGGCACAGTGGAAGAGTTTTCTGTGGTGACAAGAAAGTACATGTGGCTGCAGAATCATGCATGAAGTGTCAGCTGTTCTGCTCATCGCTCAGCAAACTTCACATGATGCGTTGTACATCATCCACACAGCAGTGCCACTTAAGCAGGGCTAATACAATTTAGATTTGTGCTATTCAGTTTTAGTCAGGAAGCCGCAGACTTATGTTGGGGTCTTCCAGATGACAGCTTCTAATGAAAGAGAGAATGTGAGGTTCTTGTCTTGCAGAAACTGCGTAGCTGGACATCGTATGAGAAACAGAAAAGAAGAGCAGGGGAGCTAATGTGGAAGTGCACTGAAATCTGTTCAGGTGGCAAGCCACTGTAGAAAGAGGAGTACGAAGGTTTGGGACCGGCACCATTTTCAGATATTAACAGCAATAGATTCTGATAAGGGAGACTCACTATTATGTCATGAATTGCTCAGAAAGTAAGCATTGTGTCTACACATTACGAGTAACATTAATGAAGGAAACCCTCATAAATGGTAGATTTGTGTAAAATAACATGGGGTCGAAGAGAAAAAGGGCCTTTTAGCCATTTTTAATTGACAGGTGAATGATGTGGGCTTGCAAACAACTGCAGCAGGACAGTCACTTGGTAAAATATGATGTGCTCATTGCTTGAGTTATTGTAGTGTGCTGCACTGAATGCGTTCTTTGACAGCAGAGAGAGTTACTGTTTATGAGAGTGCCAATTGAGCTAGCTTCTACTGTATTGTTGTGCAGGACTTTATACCAGTACTTATGTGAGAGGGAGGTTGTGCTGAAAGTCTTTACAAGAATGCAGAAGGAAGACAATGATGTTCTTGAATATGGTAGGTAGGAGTCCTTGGTCTCCTCCTATTTTAAGTATAAAAAAAATGGCTCAGGGATTAACCTATAGACAGCCTGACAGTGTTTGTGATTCAGTCACCACCTTTCTTCACTAATACCCCTGTATATTTTCCCTGACAGCTTCTTTCCAATTCCCATTGCACTCTCTATTGCAGTGTTTGAATTGCCGTCCTCTCAGTAGAAGTTGTGATAAAATCACCTACTCTAATGACAACAATTTCTAGTTTGTTACACTTGGTATCAGCATTTATTATAAAGTTTATAGCAGCACAGATTTAACTTTACTTTTCAAGTAGAGTTCATTCTCTCTGCAAAAATTTCTACTTCAGTGCTAAGCATTTTGATATTGGGATCTTCTGCAGTGTTGATAAGAAATTTCCATTTCTTGAACTAGTTCCCACAAAGGTTATCTTGAGTTTTTTCTCATTATGCTCCTTCCCAGCCTTGCATGTTAACAGTGAGAAGTCAAGCAAATATATAAATCACAAGCTGTGTGACTCATATTCCTCATATTGGGCTTTTAGGCTGAGGAATCATGTTAAATGCAGGAAACGGGAAAAGCCGTTTCTTGGTATTTTCTGTCCTGCCCACCATCTCATTCTCATGGTGGTTCCCGTCCTTGATGGTACTGGATAACTTGGTGCATGCCTCAGTCTGAGAAGTTCTACTCTCACATGCTATCCAGAGCCAAATTATCTTCACCAAAGAGATCCATAAGGAAAAACTAATGACAGTGCCACAGATGCTCCTCTATAGAGACTTTCCAACTATGCGTCTCAGAAGAGAACTACCATGTTTTTCAGAAACAACTCCTCAAGCCAAAGTGTGGGGTTTTTCCCCATCGGATCAAATTGTTATAGCACCTATTCCTTTTTTTCCCCCTGAGGTCCATACAGCTTGTCAAAGTCTTCTTTACAAGATGTCAGAAGCTTTGGCAGTACTCATTGCCAGAAAGATTGGCTTTGTCCCTAAGGAAAGCCTTTAGAAGAGTCATTGTAGCAAACACTAGCTTGTTTTCTGCCAGCTTCTGAAAAACTTTGTAGACAAACTCAAATGCTTTCTTCAGGCTTAGACTAACAGCACTGATATAGCCTGTAAGAGGCTAAAGAAGTCAAAATCTACATTAAAAGAGACAGACCCAACTTGTTTAGATCTCTAGCTCAAAAAGCTTTTCTGCTTCTTTTCAGCTTACTGTATCTTACTGTATGAGGCCCTTCTTTCCAAATTTTTGACCACCTCAGCCACAATTTGATCACAATGAAGGGCCTGGCAGAAGCACAGAAGCCCATGAAAAGTCTTAGGATGCATGCTTGACATCTCAAGTCTGTGCAGGGTTTCACTATCTAAAATGGAAAAGCAAAGCTGAGAAATAAGACAAGTGTGTGCAGAAATTTATGGACAAGAACAAGCCTTATTAGGAGTCGTGGTGCAGCTGGCTGTTCAAAATTGCACCTCCCTATATTATGCAATGTTTGTATCCCAGGTGTTCAGTGAGTGAAGGCTTCTCCTGGAAGCCTCTTCAGCACTGTAAGTCAAAATTAATTTCTTGGGCTTTGTAAATTCAGGATTTGTGTTTTACAGAGTAAGTCTAATTTTTGAGTAATGGAATAGCAATGGAATAGAATGTATATTTTGTTCTATAAAGAGAAATAAAAATGTAGGAAATGAAGAGAAAAAACTTAGTACGTAGTGTTTTGTACCCCTTTGTCAAAGTATCCATGAATATATACAATGACTCATTTTAAAAGCCATGAACTTTAATATGCAGCTTAGAATTCAATAAAATATATGTCAGTAAAAGGAAAAGGCTTTTATGCCCCAGATTTTAAGTAAATTAAAATCCTTTAACACAGCAGTAAGCACCTCTTAGTCAGTCCCGTAAGTCTTACACACAGCAGCATACCACGATTGGGCAGAAGACTTCATCATCACCTGCTGAGTGTAAGTAAAGCCGTCTTTCAGAAGTCATGGAGAAAAGGCATTTGGTGATATTTTTATTCTGTTCCTGTGAATGATCATAACACTATTGGGTTAGACTCATGAGTGGTATGCATCTATGCTGCCTGTGCGTGTGACGTTGGCATCAAATGTATCGTTTATCTTAAAAATACAGAAAGAAAGGTCTTACTGAAGTCATTGAATAGGCACTGGATATTCTTTAAGATAAGTGGTCGTAAAAAATACCTAAAGTATAGAAGACTTTTTGTACGTTTATTTCTGCACATTTTTGAACTATTGCAGTAAAGAAACTGATTATTTCATTTAGTGTTTTATGAGATGTTGGGTAGACCTTCCTAAGGGCCAGCTCTGAGCCTACAGAAACTGGTTTTGTTATTGACATCATCAAGGGCAGATTTACGTGAAGGCAAAAGCAACAAACCTGGAAAAGTTAACTGGGTTTTTAGACTTCCATAAAAAAAAATTCTTAGTGACCTTTTAATTGCCATTGACTGTCATGTTGAAGGTGTCATGATGTAAATATGCATGTGCCTTCTCACAGACAAAAGACATATTTGGTAAGGAATTGTCTTTGTCGACACTGTCTGAGCTATGACTGTTTTTGAAGTTCTTGAAGGTATTGATCCTGAAATATTTTTAAGCATGAAATTTCCTCTTACACATGCCACAGTTGTTGTGTTCAGCACTCCATTTTCTGGTAATAATTTCTGTCTGGCGATCCCAAGACATCTTACAGCATAACTGTAGAGTTCGCTTCTCATGGGCTAAGCCAAAATACTACTTACATATCTATCCTCCTTGTCACAATCTTTCTCACACCTCATTTTTAAAGGCCAGTCTCTATCTCTTAATTTTTTAGGGCCAAATAACCTCAGTATGGAAACATCTTAGCCCATGAGTTTCTCTTTCTTTTACTGTTAATCTATTTCAAGATAATTGCCCAGTTACCTTCCAGACCCAGACTTGATAGTCTGAAGTATTTTGGTTTTGATGTTTGCTTTAGAAGCAAGTGAAGTGAGAATACAGTAAAACTAACCGGGAACACTAGCAGAGCTGAACACACCTTTATGTGACCAAGCTGGGAACTCAGTTCTTGGCTCCTGTCAGGGAGTAGTGAGTGAATGCTCCCAGCTTGTGAGTCGTTGCTGTCCCAAGGCAACAAATCAGAGACAAAGTGGGAACAGGTGAATCCTGGGCTCTTCCTGCCCAGGAAGAAATGAAGGTAAGAAAGGCAGTGGCTACTGCCCTGACATGTAGGAGTCCCCACTCAAAGGGGACTTCAAAAATAAAGTGTAAGACTTTGTGACATTACTTAGATGTGTAAAGAAAACTTAGACGTTTTCAGCTTCTCTACTGAGTTGCATGTCATAGATCCAGGAGTCATTCTGTTATCCTGAATTTTTAAGGATATTTTTTTTTAAGTGGACAGTAATGCCATAATTGCTTTATCACTCGAGAGAGTTTTTATCCAGTTTGAAAATTGCATTCCAGTAGCAAAACACATAAAGTCTTAAGTATAGACTCACTTATTTTAAAATGTCAAGTAGTCCCAAACAATCAAAACATTAGGAGAATTAGACTAATATATCCCTTTGTTTTGCACAAAAAGCATGATTTTCCTAGTTTGAGCTGTTCAGTTTTCTAGTGCCTTGATTTTGTCAATAGTTTGCAAACGCGAGAATGCTTTCACGTATCATTAATTATATAGTCTGTTTCCAATATGGAACCACTTGAAGAACCTTGACAGGGTTTATTAGATGCAGCATCGCAACCTTGGGAGGTTTACGGGGGCACTTGGAAGAAATATAGGTAGGGAATATGCATGGCATCCACCAAACCCTTGCAAGGACTACCGATATTCACTGCTTCCAGTATTGCTTCTGTCTTCATCTGCTTGCTACTCTAATACTGTCTTGTCTGTAAGAAAAATCTGTCCTTTTATTTCTTCACATTTTTTCTCAGTCATCACATAGTGGTTTCTTTCTTTCGTGTACATAAGCCATTAAGGTATACCTCTCATATTCCCTTTGTGGAAGGAGGTGAGCAATGCAGAGCTGGTATCATAAAAAAGAACCCATAGAGTAAAACACCATCGACTGGGCAGCATGGAAACTGTCTTGCATGAAGGAGAGGTTATCAGACCCAAAAAACTGCATTTGCTGGCACTCCAAAGGGAACAGTCACCACTTCTGAGGGTGCAGCAGCATTGGGGGCGGCTCTGTCTTGGGCCTGTCTCCTTCTCCAATGAACCTCCTTGCTGAGCAGCTTCTTTTCATGAGATGTTGGCCTTCAGAGTTTGGAGATACCAAACCAACCGTACTATGTTTACAGTAGTACATGTACTATGTTTACCTTAGCCAGACACGACCAAAGACTGTGACAAAACCAGAGGATACCAGCAAGGCCTGACCTTGCTCTTAGTTTTAAGGTAACACATTAGACACGTATCTCCATTAACATTTTTCTGCAGGAAAACAAAAGGAGGTGAGTATTGGAAAAATACACTTAGCTTAATGGCGATTTTTCTGGTTCAGTCATCTTTCAGAGTGAGCTTGGGTTTTATCTTTGTGAATCTACTAGCTGAAGCAAATTATTTAGGTAGTATATTATGATTGTTATGTTTCTGTAAATGTTAATAGGAATCTTCATTAGTTTTTTATATGCCATATTTTCAGGCATCTAGATGTACAATTATTTGACTTTTCCAAGAGATCTGAGACAGAGGAATGACCAAGGTCCTATTTGGAAAAGTGCTCAGGTTTTAAATGTTTACTTTTGGGGAAAAAAAATGGGAGGACTAGACCACTAACTGCCTCTTTAGATGCCTGAATAGCTCTGTGAAGCTTGTCTTGTTTTGATGAAGAGCCAGAAGAAACTGAATACATAAACCTTTCTAGGCCTTTCTGAAAATCATAGATCTGTTGTCCATAGTTTGTAGTTGCTTTGCTTGCTTTCTCTATAGTATGGTGTAGTCATGGAGTTGTCTGATAAAACATGAACTGGCTTTAGCCCTGTTTCATGCTATTAACTTTTTCCAGAGCTACAGATGTAGAAAGAAACCTGAAAGAAATTGTGGACTTAATTCACCTACCCTCAGGCCCCTTCGAGTGGATTATATCATAGATATGAACTAAGCCCAAATGACTGATACACAAGAACTTTACACAAACAATTATTTGTGTGTATATGTTAGTATTTATTTTTATGTGTATATATACATGCATATAAACTTGTCATAACTGAGCATCTCGGGATTCACAGCAGTTGGTTTTGGTTTTTTGGTTGGTGGTTTTTTTTTTTTTACTTTAAAAATACCTTTTCAACTGGATTACTTAAATGTATTATTACTTTTATGATAACCTTGTATGGTTGTTTAGCATAGTTCCGTGCTTGAGTGCTGCTTCGTCTCCCTCTGTTGCTGTACAGTACCCAAGCCCAGCTGAAGATTTCATTAGTAAATTAGTATGGGGCTTGCGATGTTTCTGTCAAGAACTGATACCAACTGATTACATTATTCTCTCCATTGATGCACTTGACCTGTTGACAGCCTTTTAATGAGACTGGCATTTCTGGAATTTGCCAGAAATGTATTGGTTTACATCCAATAGTAACATTTAATACAATATGGCTGAAGACAATGCTTGGATTGAGCAAAAATATATGTAGTAATATTTAATATTATGATTGTTTCATTGAAATGCATAACTCTGTACCTTTCCCTTTCTCTGTTGGGCAAATTGTTAGTTTTATAATTGTCATTCTGGTGTGAGACCCTAAATCAGGAGAGAACCCTCTACAATTCAAGCCATGTAAAAGAAAATCAGCATTAACTCTGAATTACCACAGAGCTGAATAAAAGAGATCGCAGTTATATTCTTAAACTCTCATGAGAAATGTATATAATTATTGACTTTTCAGAGATAACTGCATGCCCACATTCATGCCCTTGCATGCCCACATTCAAGAAGCAGCTGTATATTGTGCTGTTCTTCAGACACATCTGTCTAAAACAAAATCATTGATAAACAAAGCAAATGGCATCAGGTATGTGTGAAATGTGCTTTGATTTTTTGCTTGATCTTGGTCAGTGATGCTGAATGACTTAAACTGATGACTTTTCAAAGACTCTTTGTATGCCATGGCACTGTTAAAAACCAGGATGTTCAAAATAATTTTAGCAAGACTAGGAAATCTCAGAATGTGTATAAAGAGGCTGCAGCCTGGGGAAGTGTGTTTCAGGTAATTCTTCATGGGCACTGAACAGTATCATTTTCACCTGTCTTACCTCCTGATGGATAGCTCTATATAAGCAAACTTGTTTCCTCGCTCATTTTTAGTATTGGCAGTAAATTTTTTAATATTGGAAGACTTAAAAAATGCAGCATTGAGGTTTGACTTAAATTACTATGTTCGTTGTAATTTTTATTTTTCTTCCATGGAAAAAAATAAAAAACCATTTCCTTTTATGTTGACCTCTTCCTAAACTATATTTTAATTAGTAGTAGCTAGAATTCAACTAGAAGCTCTAAATTCTAATTCACGCTTCTTCCAAGAGCAGATGTCAGCTTCAATTCCTATTTTACAAATTCATTTATGTCAGAAAATGAGATGCATGGAGAATGTTATTGTTGATATTTCTTCAGCCGTGTGTCTACAGCTTTTAATAATAAGATCCTTCTAGGCTCAGGGGAAAACATGTCCTAAATATGCTTTAGATTTTGCAGGTCTTTGAAGTAGGACATCAGAGAGTTTTGTTTGCAATCAAATTAAGGTGCTTTAATTCAGGAATTATGAAGTAATTAAGGATGAATTATGAAAATTATATTGTGTCTTCAAGTGAAGAAATTTTCATTCAAGAGTAATATGATGAAAGTCAAAGTCCATTGAGGCTTGAAGGTGAAGTTAGGGGCTAATATTAACAATTCAGATTTTCTTTTCCTAGCTTTTATATAATAATACTTTCCATTTCCTTTTTTTTTTTTTTTTTTCCTTTGAATAACCCTTTTCTTAGACTTTGCCATAGGTTTTGCATTCCCAAGATTGAAAACCTGTCAGAACTAGAAAGGTATTACCCTACCTTTAGAAATAAATTCCTAAAAATAGATCATGGAACTTATAATGCACTCCTCCTAGCAGATCTCAAAGGGTCTTTACAGAGCCACAGACAAACTTTGCTGCAAATGTAGTTTTGAACCCAGAACAGTTTCTTTCAAGTTTCAGAGAAGTTTTAATCATCCACAGCCAGTAATGCCAACATAGTGAATGACAGGAAGATAACTTTAGAGGAAAGGGACCTTTTGCGTCTTAACTGAGATAAACCTGTTTGTTTACTGAACCATGAGATGCTGTAGCAGATATCCTAAGATTTTCTGGTACAGTTAGAAAACAATATTTTGTATGAGATCAAAGATATGTAATTTCCTGATTCTTTTGCAGAGTCATTTCAGGAGATAAATGTAACTCTCTTTTTCACCAAGATTCATGTTACTACTGTTTAGCTACAAAGTGGCACAATTGTAGTCTGTTTTAAAAAGAAATATAAGATTAATAAATGAATGCTTAGAAAGCTTGTTCAGGGACAAATCAGGGTTGGATGTATTGACAGGAATCCTAAGTAATACTGCTGGACTCCATGGGGATACCCTTGAATTAGAGAGAACAGAATTTAGGGAAATTTGTTGAAATTATTCTTTCAAATATGCCTGCACTTGCTTTTATGCCCCATGAGGCCTAATCATGATAGATTTGACTCCTACTTTACAAGATGCTTCTTGGTGTAGGGTGCAGGCAACCTGGCTGCACCCGAAAGGATAAATAAATGCCCACTGGAATGGATATTCCATGTCCAGAAAGCTTCTTTTTTAAGGTTTACATTAAGGTAGCCATGAACAGTGTTAGTATTTTGAAATAACTGAATTTTCTGTGGCTGGCTTAGAAGCCGTGTGTTGTCTGCTGTGGGAGAGGTGAGATGCTGTTGCTGATGCCTGATCAAGTGGGACTTCCATGGTGTTTTTCTGGTGTGCTCAGTAATGACGGAGCCTCTCGGTGCCCTGGAGCACAGACCACACCGCAGCGCCCTGGAGGGACTAGTGAAAACTCAGTGTTTACCAGCAAAAAGTGCTTCCCTTTGGAGGTGGATAGGGAAAGCAGAATGGTTTTAAACGGTAGTCTGACTGACATTTGAAAGTGATAAGCTGAAAACCCCCTTATCTGCTGATTGGTGTCATAGTTATCCTTCAAGGCGGGCAATGACAAGCTGTTGAGAGATATTAACCCAGCTGCTAACACCCACAAAGGAGCACAAACTTAAGCATTAATCTTATTTTGTGGCTTTTGTCAGTGTTGCATAAAGGTAGGTGTATTGTAATTGATGTCCAGACGAGAAAGGAAATGTTAATATGTAGCTAGTAGCAGAATAGTCAAAATAAAGACCCGTGGGGTAATAGAAAATTCTTTGTTCACCCAGGGAAAGATTTACAACTTCCTCAGCCAGTTGAGAACACAACATTATTATATTGTCAAATTTTAGTAATTTTGCACTGATGAGTAGGAAATCAACTGCAAATCACCAGATAGCCTGATAAATTAGTTTGGGCCCAGATCCACTAAATGACTTGGAACATTTTTAGACACCCTGAGTATAAAATTGCAGTTCTCAAGGCTCCTATTTAGCTCCCCTCTAACACTGGCAGTGAGTCAAAGCAGAAAGCGCCTGTGATTTTGCTGATATTCATACTGCTGCTCACATGCTCAGAGGCGCCTTACCCTTGATATAACCAAGTCCCTATCTCATGCCCAAACCCCATCATTACCCACAAATACCTGTCTGCCTCTATGGCCTTTGGGGCTTGTTCCAGTTATTTTTTTCCAGGCATGGATTATGTGCTGCTCAAAAGCTGGCAGCAAGAGGCATTTTGTTTCAGACCACAGCTTCCATGGATGACAGTGTAGGGACTGGCAGTATCTGCTGCCCAGCCAGTAGGCTGGTGGTCACAGCATGCCTCCAGGCTACAGAGGTACCCAACCCTTTACCTTCTCTGCCCGGAGCATTGGGACTGCTCCCTGCAGCCAGGAGTGAGGGAAGTTGGGCTCTCTGTTGAATCTCTTGCAGTTGGCAGTGAGAAAGCACGCTCTCTGGGCACTCACTCACACACGGTGACCTGGGTTTCAGTCCCAAGGACTGAAGGACTCCAAGCAGTGCTCCTACTATTTTATCCAGGGACTGTTTCATGCAAAGAACATTTTGCATGTACCTCCAGTGTTGTCCTTAGTCCTCAATCTATCCAGAGTTATCCTCCATCATTGCTCATTCTCTTCTGTCCCAATGCATCCGCTTTCATACAAATCAGAACGAAGGTGAAGGAGAGTCCTTCGTGGCCCAGTCTGACGGGTGATTATGGCGTTGCTCTGGGAGGTGTGGGTTTGAATCTCATTCTTCCCCCAGGTTTCCAGCTCTCTGAGTGAAAGGGCCCTGGATAAAAGGGGACAACTGGGTACCTATATGGTCATGTTGAATTGCAGCGAATCCTGGGTAGGCAGAGATAATTCCCAACTTTACTAAAACCAGACAGATGTCATATTTAGGATATGCCTTGCTTCAGTTGTGGTGGGCTGTTGTTTTGGGTCAATGCCTTTCTGGGGTGCCTGTGTTGTACAGGGATCATAGGGATCAACTACAGAGCTGTGAGTTTCATTGCATGAACAAGATGCTGAAAAGTAAGAAACACAGTGCTCAAATGCCAGCAATGAATCCTTCCGTATATCTAAGCCTCTGTAACACAGTGAAACAAGAGAAAGAACAATCTGAGATATGACATTTAAGCACAATAGTGTATAGCATCCTGGGTCAGACCCTTGGTTGGTAGGGCCTGATGTAACTCCTTTGATTTCAGCAGAGCAAAAACCAATATAGGCCAGCGTGGGATGGGGTTCTGGCCCACAAAGTTTGTCACAGTAATGAAATCCCAGATGTCAGGTATCCCATTTGCTCGTATAGTCTTGGTTGAGAAAGACGTGATAGCTCATTTCTGGTGGAAAATAGTGAGGTTGTAGGTAAGTGAGCTATAAGGTAGCACAAAGAGAGTAAATGCCTGTAAATGAGAAAACATGGCCAAATGGGAGTGTAAATGGGAGCTCTGTACCTGTTCTCACAGCACATTTGGTGGTAAGGCCAAATTTAACCATTTCAAAGTGGTAATGCATGTATCCTGTGTTCCATGTGAAATAGAAGTAACTATAAACAGAAGGGCAGTACAAAATCTGTAATTGTGCCTCTGTCGGATGTCACATGGACAGACAAATATTCCCTAGCACAGGGTTGGGGCCGTAACAGGCAAACCTCACTTTCTGGGAAGCCGCTTCCCCCATCCCTCCATCGGGATGATCGATTCACTCAGTAACGTCTATTTGACATTTACTGTCTCGGATCCCACACTTCTGCCTCTGTGGCAGAAAATGCATGATGTGGTAGCAGACTCGCATTAATGCAGCTCTCAAGTCCAAACAGAGCCTGATGTCTTCTTTTGTAAAAGCAGGTTATAATTTTTGTTACCTACCCCTTAATTTTCAACCTATGAACATTTTCCTCTAATTCTATTGTATTAACTATTATACAGATTAGCTCTGTTTGGATGCTCTGCCAAGCTTAACTGAAAAGATTCAAGTCTGCAGGTCACATTTGTTAGCAGAAGCAATACTCCTGAGGTATGTGTTTGCTTAATTTTTCATCTTTAAATAGACAGGACTGCCAAAAAATTAAGCATACTTGTCTAAGGGGGGAGAGAGGAGTCAGTAAAGGCATTGGTGAAGTAGCAGTGATTTCAAAATAGCTTTTTGTCTATTGATTTTTAACTGTTGGAGAGAAATACTGTGATACTTCTTATGAAGTTTTGTGAAGAAATGTACATTGTTTGCCAAAAAAATCCCTATTTATTATATTCTATGTAGCTTTCTGTGCTAATATAATACCTAGGTTTCTGGTATCTGAGAATTAATCACTTCCAGCAGTTTTACTGAGGAGAAGTGTTTCCTCCTTGTGAGATCAGGGCAGTCATCTAGGATATCCTTCAGGCAAAAATACCATGTTAAATGTATTGTCCATTTTTTACCAGCAGTAGGTCCTACTATATATAACAATGGGATTTTTCAGAAGTCTCTTATATGCTAATAAAGTGGTTCAGTATTACTGAGGAAAATGTAAGTTTTCATATGAAATGAAGTTTGAGAAAGAATAAAGTAAAATTCTTTGCAACAGTTTTCTAAGAATGGAGGAATTTACATAATGTGGAAATTTTACCGGCCGCAGTCTCACTATAATGATGTTATCCCTCAGCAATAACAGGATGACCACAGATGAAAAGCAGCTACCCCTTTAGGTGAATTATGCTGTCAGGTTAGAACAGTTGGCCTTGCCCTGGTGTTAGACATGTAGCAAAATCAGTGCAAAATCAGCAAAAAAATTACAACTGGAGTATGTGATGTTGCTGGGGGGCAGGGTGCAGGTTTAACCATTTAAACTGCTTTTGGGAAGGGTTGTGCATGCTGCCTTTGAACCCACGTGCAGAGTACTAGAGTGCCAAACTTTAATGCTGACACCAAGAGGCAACTCTGATCCCTTCCTCTACTCCTGTACAGCTCAGAATGGGGGATCCTTGGTGTGGCCACAAGCCGAGCGCGTCACAGCTCCCTGCTGCCCTATGGCCCCGGCGCCGGCCGTGGTGCCTGCTGCAGGCAGCCTGAGCCCTGGGCCACGGCTCATGCCCGAGGCCCGGCCCGCTCGTGCCCAAGACCTGCTCTGCTCATCCCCGAGGCCGTGCCTGCAAGCACCCAGTGTGCAGAAGTGGGGAGCAGCTCAAAGCCCCCCGTCAGAGACAGTATAGGCAGTAAATACTGGAGAGGCATGCTAATCCTTTATAAATTGTAGGCAGCTCGAAGCTGGGGTGATAAATGAGGCACTTCCCATCTGGGATCCATCCTCTCAGTTTACTATAGTCAAAATTTGTAGAAAGCGGTGTGTGACAGAGACTCAGTGGAAAGGGAATATGAGCACAGATATTCAGGCTGAAATTTTGCAATACTATGCCATTCACTTTCTAATACATCCTTTTTGCCTAAAAGAATTACCATCAAGTGAAGTGTTAAGGCATCAAATGTTTTAAAATGCTAGAGACAAAATATATGTCATGTTTGAGAAACATACGAGAGCATTAAAATCTCAGATACCATTAGTTCATTTTAGTAGGTAAGAATAATTTGTCAGAGAAACCTTGTTCAGATATGTTGAGGTTTATTGAAGAGATCTTCATGCCACAATGAGATTTTGCGAAAAAAAAAAAAAAAAAAAAAAGACAAACAAACCCCCAAAACAACCAAAACCCCCAATACTCTTGCAATCCTAGCAAAATGCTAGTGGGAGGAAAGGCTGCTTACAGCAACTTTACCTAACCAAAATAAGGCATTTTTAATGCAAATTGCAGATGTTTCCACAAGGTGATCCCAGTTAGTCCGGCTCAGTTTCTGACTAAGTTGCTCCTGAAATGTGCAAGTCTGAAGTTAAAGTCAAGCAAATCTCAACTGCTCTAACACATAAAAAAAAAAAAAAAAAAAAGAAAACAGCAAAGTTCCTATGGCAGACGTGTGCAGAGCAGGCAGATAGTTTCTGGTGTGCTGAAGGAAGATTACTCCAATATTTTCACCAAAATATTATGAACCCATCACTGAGTGGAAAATTTTATGTTACCCATGGCTTGTGACACATGAATTTAAATATGTTTGCCTTTAGAAAAAGAAGTTCTGTTCATTGTATTGCAGTATGCAAACGGATCTTCTTTATAAATCAACATTAAGATCCCGTGAGTGTATTCTTTATCACTGAATTACAGATCTGTCTTCTGATAAAAGGAGAGTGCTGCAAGAAAAGGAAAAAGTGTCAGTTAGCTCATGCTGATCTGGTACAATGGTTTCCTTGTTACTTGATAGAAGCTAAAATAAATCAATGAATCCAGAAATGTGTTTGTTGGCATAAAATGCCACTGATATTTGGCTGACTTGGGTTGGTCCTTTTGTTTTTGATGCAATGCATGTGTGTATATTGCACTTGCTGTAGATAAAATGATATAGAATCATAGAATAGTTTGGGTTGGAAGGGACGTTTAAAGGCCATCTAGTCCACCCCCCTTCAACTAGATCAGGTTGCTCAGAGCCCCGTCCAGCCTGACCTTGAATGTTTCCAGGGATGGGGCTTCTACCACCTCTCTGGGCAGACTGATCCAGGGCTTCACTGCCCGCATTGTGAAAATTTTCTTTCTTATGTCTCATCTATATCTCCTCTCTTTCAGTTTAAAACCATTACCCCTTGCTCTATCACAGCAGACCCTGCTAAAATGTTTGTCCCCGTCTTTCTTACAGGGCCCCTTCAAGTACTGAAAGGCCGCAATCAGGTCTCCCTGCAGCCTTCTCTTCTCCAGGCTGAACAACCCCAACTCTCAGCCTGTCTTCATAGGAGAGGTGCTCCAGCTCTCTCATCATTTTTGTGGCCCTTTTGCATGTCAGATTTGGCATGAAAAGGAATCTCAGTTGTAATGATGACAATGGCCATACTTCCCATGACTTTACTATATGGCCAGATTTTACTTCTGGGGTCTTTGTATAACAAACAATCATAGAGAAATTCCCCAGGAAATTGTAGTTGCTGGAACTGTCAGACAAATAAAGTGTATCATTGTATCATTTTAATCAAATGTAGCTACAAAATTTAAAAGTATCACTACTAGCCATTGCTTGTATTAATATATAATGTGAATTAATGTCTACTTGACCTTTGTGTAATATTTATCCCCAGATCTGCCATTGGGAAGCTGGGAGCAGAGGTGTTTGAGGCTGTGTACAGCTATCTCAAGCAAGCGAGACAGCAGAATGCCAGCGAGGAGGAGATCAGGAGACGCCTGGAGAAACTGGTTTCTAGAGCAAGCGATTGCTTTGAAGTGGATCAGCTTCTCTACTTCGAGGAGCAGCTGCAAGCTTCAGCACATCTTCAGCTGTAAAATGTGTGTCAGTAACAGGACTGGAAATGGCAAGGAGGAGGAAAAGTGCTGTCTTCTTCAGGCCAGCAAGCAAATACGGGAGGTATTTGGAGGAAACTACTAAAGGTAACGTAGCATGTAAGCACATGGGTAAACTCCGTGTAAGATTCCAGATGGCAGTGAGAAGTGAGTAAATATGGTACAGGTTACAGGGGCAGGAAGAGCAACAAATGTCCGTGACAGTGAACGTGAGGAATCGCCGTTGCCAACATCCCTTGTTCACCACTTAGGGCACAGAGCAAGGTGTTCTCCTGGGCCTTGGCCAGGCGCCAGCCCTGCTCTCCAGGCATCGCTGGCAAAGCTGCCTCTGATGGAAGTGGTGCAGGGTTAGACTCTAGCTGCTGTTGATTCCTGTGCTAACTGGTCCTCGTGACATTTAAGCCCATATTTTTTGTACTTTGGCAGAATTTCCCTTGAACATACGTGTGTATGTACAGCTTCTCAGCCACTAATGGTCTTACTAGTCATTGTTCAAAAAGACTGCATTTAATCTGTGTGACTTTCAAAGGAACTGTGAAAATACATGCCTACCTGTATATTTATGTACATATATGCATACTCAGATAGAGAGAGATAGGTATGTATATCCATAGAGGCAGAAAGATGTCTAGCCATTACACCACACATGTATCAATGTATAGAGACACAGACGTAAGGCCTGAGATACAGCTGACTGTTAGCTAGAAATCCTTTCTGTGACTTCTGAGAGTTTTGGGTCAAATCCATTGTACACAGATGGAACAATAAACTGATTTTTGGCTTGCACATGGTTATCATTAATTTTTTTTCTTAGTGATTATGCTCCCTTCTTCATATGCATCACACTTTTGCTGATTCCAATTTTGTATCATGCTCTGATTATATACCTGATGTTTTCCTTCTACGTCTTCCTTCTTTATTCTGCATTCTGCGCACCTTCATCCATGTAAAATACTAAAGAGTAACAAAGTGGTACTGGAGAAATCTCAGATGAATTGTGGACCAAATTAATTTTAGGAATCAAGCCATTATCATAATCCTTATGTTTCGTGCTTTTGTGACACAACTCTTAAAGGACTCAGGGACTGAATTAAATAAATGGAAAGGAATTCATAATATGAGTATCAAAAAACATTGCTATTTGACCTGAGATAAGTCATTTACAGCTAAGGGTACTGGTGTTGATAGGAAATTAAGTAGTGACATACTTCAAGAAACGCAAATGAAAAGGTAGGTAGAGTCATCTTAATCTATCTCAGCAGCAACAGAAATGGAGGAAGCAAAGGACATGCCCAGCTACAGAAGATGTGGCATTACACTTCCAACTCAAAGTCATAGAAAAAGCTGGCATGTCTGATTTCAGCTTTTATTTGGAACACACCGTATTACAAACTGGAGGCTAAAATTCACTCTGATGTTCACTGAGATAGGGAAGTTTTTTTATTTTTTTGTCTTCTATGTGGTGGTTCAGATCCCACAGGTGGAGAGACAGTTTGAAGCACAGATTCTTAGTCAGGTTTCAGTCTCTTTCCTGTTATTTCTGTACTTACACTCCCTATCCTTCTCAACGTTTTATCTGTGTACTTGCTTCCATATTTTTTGCACATGATCTCATTTAAGACCATTTTAAAACAGAGGTGCCAAAGTGCAAGATACAGGAGGAGTGCTTGGATGTTGCAGGGACTAAGACGTTGACAAAGCAAACAATGGGTAACTAACATATGGTGAGAATAATGTCAGAAGGAGATAATCTTGACTACTGCACTTACTGTTGGCTGTGATTCAGAGTGATTTATCTCAAAAACAGCCCATGTAAGCAATCACTTCCTTTTTATTAACGTGGAACACCTCATCAGACTTTTTTCCCACAGCATGCAAGAAAAAAGAGCTGCATAGGAATGGGTCAAGCTCTCTCTAAGGCATTCAAGCACGAGGAAGATCATTGAAAGGCAACCTTTAAAGCCTGGAAAAAGTGGTTTAGCCATGCAGATTACCCTCAGGGAAATGGTTGCTCTCTGTTGAGCCGTACTTTTGCTTGTTGCACACAAAAAAGAAATCACAGCACCTTTTACAGTTACTTTGGTTGCTTTCTTCTCTCTGCAGGATATGACCTTCAAGTCATGTGAGCATCTGGAGGTTACTGGTTTACTGGTTATATGCTTTCAATTACGCTTTAGTTTTGTTTTTTCTAACGATCATACCACAATTATGCAATGTGGCATACATATTAAACTCAGTGGGAAATTTTTTGTCTTTGAACTGTAGTAAAAACACAGAGATAAATCCCATGGATTTGACAGAAATATTTACAGCACTGTTTCCGTTGAGGGTCACGCCAGAAAAACATTAGGTTGCATTATATGCCTTTGTCTCTACTCTCATTTTCCAATAAAACCCTACCTTTTTCAGATCCTGTTCCTTCCAAAATTCTCAGCAAATTGTTGGGTTTGAAATTTCATCATCCAGGCCAGGACCAGCTCTTATTTTAGAGACAATGAGGTCTGTCTCCACCACAACTTGATAAATCCCAATGAATTTTTCTTCTGTCATTGTGCCTTTCATATGCTGGGGGAGGGTTAGCACCAGTTCAACTCGATTCTGTGGCTCACTAAAACCTGTTCTGTAGCTGGCTTTTGGTTTGTTTCTACAGGTGTTTAAAGACCTCCAAGTATCCACCTGCATGTATGCGGCTGCACGGTAAGTAGCCTTCAGTGGGGATTTTGTGTGCTATCCCCAGGCTTGCAGACAGGCATGTGGGTCTATAGAAAAAGTTACAAGGTCTTTTGTCAGACAATTGCATGTTTTTCTTTTTTCCAACATATAACAACTAAATATTCTCATCATGTTAGTATTACCTTAATACACTGTTCTTTGTTTTTGTGTGATATCGTTGTCATAAAGCTTTGATGCATTATGCATGTGTGCACAAACACACGCCTCTTGTCAAATCTTCTCTTGAGGTCGCCACCGGCTAAAAATGATTAGAGCCTCCACTGATCCTAACTATTTCAGACTAAGTAGATCAATGAAGATTTCGTAAAAATGTATACAGACACATGAATCAAAAATCATGACAGAGAACAGCTTATACACCCTGGGGTAGAGAGGCTGGTGCCGTAGTGCCAGATAGACTGTCTCTGCTGAGCTTAGGGAAGCTGCATTTGGTGCAGTGGTATGAATATTAAAGGTAAAAGCATTTATTGAGGTGCCATGCTGATAATCTCTATGTGTGGTTATCAGATTAATTATTTTTCTGTAATCAAGTTTAGTATAAAAAGAAAGTAGTGAATTTTAAGTTAAAAAAAGTACAGTCCTGAATCCTTAGAGGTCCTTAGAAAAGTAAAAGGTCTCAAGAAAGCAGGATTTGACAAAACAGTCACTGTATGATAAAGTCCATTAAGCAATGGTCAAGCCCAGTCAGGCTTTTAACAGGCCTTACTCTTCTATGAACAGGTCAATCTACAAAGAGAGAAGTGCAGAATCCTTTTCTAACCTAATAAAGCCTCGATGGAAGGAGAGAAACAGATCAAATTCATTACATTATCTATTAGACAAATGCAATGGCTTTCCAGAAAAGAAAGTAAGTCTCTTAAAAGATCAGATCTTGTAGAAGATACATTTTATTTTTCAGTTTTATTCTATTTGCTGGAGAAAAAGGGTTTAAGATGAAGAAAAGATTGAGTCCCTGTCCTTTATATATGAAATGCATTTCATATGTGAAAAAATATATGAAATACAACCAAGTTAATTTCCAGAAAAATCCCTGGTGGTCATTAGCAGAAATATAAAAGGAAGGAGGAGGATTGTTCCTATCATGGATCTTCAGTAATAAAAAAGCAACAGAGCTGCTGGAAGTAAATGTGAGGAAATAAATGTAAAAACATTAGATTGCTTTGGATAAGGCTTCGTAAAAGGTCCCATTTGACCTACATATTTGTACCAAAGGCTTCACAAGCATCAGGCAACCTTGGTGCTTTTTTATTGACTCTCCTAAAAATGTTACAAACTGTTATTACTTGATGCAGAGATATTGCAAACAAAGGAAGTGAGGTGAGTAATTACTTAATGCGTTGGGGTCTTGAACCTGGCAAAAAACTGCCTGAACTATAAAGGGAAAAAGAACATTTGAGTTATTGATGAGAAGTAGAACTGTCCACAGCTGGATTAGGAGGCAGACCAATTATTTTTGACACAGCAAACAAGAAGTAAGTCCTTTCTTAGAGGTGACTGGCTTGTCTAGATCCCTAAAAGGCACCAGGGTCCCCTCTCTATAAGATGAATTATTAGAGGTTTCCAGTGGCTGAAAATCTTGCCTGCAGGAAAGGACCATGCTTCCTACAGGAGGTGGCTTGGTGGGTGCTGCCCTGCGACGACCAGCCCTGAGGTGCCCTCAGAGTCAGACCACAAACCTGCAGTTGGCATGGCCAGAGCTCACCCTGACCACGGCTGCCTCTCCAAGTCCACATGTAACTGGGGTGATGGAGCACTGAGCAGATACACGGGCAAAAAAAAGGTAGGAGGCAGCAAAGCAGGCTTACGGTAACTCTTAGACTGACCTTTCAGTGCACTATAGGAACGAGTAGTGTTATCTGAAGGAATTTACTGGGCAAGAGAAGAAAGGCTTCAACGGGAGATTTGTTTGGAGGCAGGAGCAATAGGCATGTAGGCATACTTGATTTCATATTTTGTTTGTAATATGTGTCACAGCACATCATAAAGTGAAAACTCTTTCGTCTGTCTCCTCTGAAAACTTTTCAGCAGAGGGAGGTCCAGCAAAAAAATTTCTGCATATGATTATCTGTAGTAAGTAGAATCCTCATGAAAATACAGTCTCCAACTGCTGATTTGGCTGATGATCATTACAGCTCAGGAATGTGATGGCCTTGATAATAACTTAACCCAGATGTGCCGGTGCACAGGAAGCAGCAAAGGCAAACGTATCTGGACTTGTCAGGGACTGGGAGTGGAGAAGGGGTGGAATGGGAAGAAATGGGTTGTAGGTTCCTCCCTCTTATACCTTCTCCTCCTAATTATTTTTGTCACGTTTTTATGGTTGGGGGAATGAAGTGAGAGTGAATGACTTTCTGAAGGCCATTGAAGGATCTGGGGTGAGACTACGAGTGAAATCCTAGCAGGAAACCTTGACCTCAGGTCCAGTGGTCAGAGCAAGAGAAGACATTCAAATTCTTCTGGTTTCATACAACTATGTTTCCAGTTTTCTTTTATCTGGATTGTCATATGTCTGTCATGACTGGAAAGACACCTAGTATTTACAGATAGTTTGCCATGTTAGCTCTGCAGACAGGTCTGGGCCCATTGTTCACACGTGGTTAACTATAGCCACCTGATTTTCGGTATTCCCACACTGTGCAGTTTGGTCACTATCCCATCAGGTCAGGAAGCAGAAACCAGATCATGGAAATAAACTTCCCAGGAGAAAAATCAATTGAGAAAAACAGACCTTTAGTCAGCTGGTTTAAAGGTACACCTCTTGGGTGAATATTTATCCATTCTGCTTGATGACACCTGGCCAGAGATTGCCAAAGTGACAGAAATGCACACATTGTGACTATCATCCCACAGGTAAAATGGGCTCGTTTTTGTTGTCATCTTCACTAATACATGGCTAGCTGTTATCAAAGTACACAGACAGTGGTGTGGAAACAAAAGGAAATAATATCTCCAAAGAAAAAAGGCAAAATGGAGGGGAGAAGGTTACTCCTTTCTACTCATTGACTGTCCTGTGTATTTTCACATTTATAATTTGCAGTCTCTTAGGGTCTCTGAGAATGTTATACATCTGTATATGTATATATAGAGAGAAATGAATCTATCATGAATTGTCTAACTATCATCTACCTCTACATCTACACATGCACACACACACTTATGTACACATACAGGTATGTATAAAACCTTATGCGCAGCACATCACCAGACTTCAACAATACTTTTTCTCGCGTGATAAACAAAATGTCTGCCAACTGCCGAGATGTGGGCCAACTGCTCAGAAAATTTCTTACAAGCAGGTAAATGCACAGCTGAATGCCCAAAAGTCATGATCAGCTGCAGCACCAGTCGGCGTACAAAATAGCCCCACGGTAATCCTGACCTCAGAGACCTCACAGCTGCAGTACCAAGCAGGAAGGCAAATGGAGGATGGCTCTGAGAAGTAGCCTGAGCATGCATAGCACAATGCAACAGGCAGCCTACAAAGTAGAGCACTCCTCTTGCTCCTCACCTGACAGCGTGCCAGGCAGTCGGTGGCAGCTTGTAGGTACCTGAGGAAGGCAAGGCTTAAAGAATGATGCAACGTTTACCAAGAGCTGAAATAAGTTTTAATACAGAAACCCATTATTTCATCAATTTTCATGAAATATGACTCTGTATTTGTGCAGGCAGGTTTGCGGGTGATGGACTAGCAATGAAGTGATTCTGTGCTGGAGCTTTATGCCCGAGAAGTTCCCTCTATTGCTACCTATCTACTGACCCCTCAGAGACTGCCTTATTGCACCATGGCATGTGGATATTCCCTTGGGCTGTATTATTTCCCCTCAGTATCTCTAATGTGAATTATATTTTAATTCTTTCCTATCAAAGCCCCCCTTTTCTGGCAGAGGTCACTATATTGATCTGCATCTATAAAGGGTCAACAGTGTGAGGGTAGTCTTAAATAATGCATTGGGGTTTGCTCCCTCTTCTTTCAGTAAGCTCCACTGAACTGCTCCTTAATTCTGCTGTGAGGCCTTCCTAGCTTGAACTGTCTCAGTTGTCTTGTTCTCTCTCCTCCCCACCTCCTCAAGGACAGAAAGCAAAGCAAACTCAAGATTCTCAGAGTTTGGAGAACAGATGCTGTTATTTATTGTCCAGAGGCAATCTTTATAATCAAGAGAGGCTGCTTCTCTTGTTTTGTAAGACAATTTTTGAGTGTGAGCATTATTTTATTGATGCCTTTATGCATCTGACAATCAGTGGCATACTTTTGCCATCCTATCTCTGCCAGTAAGTTTTTTTCCCACCTCAAAATGAGCAGGAGCTTGGCTCCTGATGCTGACAGCGAACGCTTCTGACTCCCCAGAGGCCTGATTTTCCCAATTACTCATGCTGAGAAACGCATCCTTCTACAAGCTGTCTTGGCAACTGGGGGCTGTGTTTCTGGGAGGGGGTGTTAGTCAAGCCAGCCAGGGTGCTGAAGCGGTCCTTATACCACCTGAGGCAGGCAAGAATCATTGCCAGGGTACATCTGTCCCAGCCAGGGAGCAGGGCAGGACTGGGGGGCAGCCAGGGCAGCCCCAGCCCCGGGCATCTCCCTGGTGCTGCTGGAGGAACCCCAGGGGTTTGCTGCATCCGAGGCAGTGGGTGTCCAGGAGGCAGCAGAGAACTTATGCCTGAGCCATGAGGCTCACAAACCTTCCTGGATTCACATTCACATCGCACCTGCTGTTTTGAGTTAATACTGTGGTGGGGAGATTCATGGAAACCAAGGAAATGAACTCTCATGAAGACAATGAGTCTCCAGACTACCTAATGACTACTTAATGAGTGTCTAAGCACTGCACCATTATTGAATTTTAATTGCCTTCTTTCTGGCTTTGTGCTATAAAATGAAAAAGGAGCAAATACTACATGTAATGAGGGTGGATGATTAAAAAGTAATACCTAAGAGACACCCAGGCGTTTGTGGAAAAGACTACAAGAACAATGTAACGAGAGAAAGCATCGCTGCTGTGCGCCTGGCACATCTTTGGATAAAAAGTACATTTTTACAATTGTTAAAAATTGAGGTTGTTTTCAGCATAATCTGGCAGAAAAATAGATTATTGTGTATCAGTGAGGTAATTAAAGTTATACTGAATGAAATACTGGTTAATTACCAACGTATGGAAAATCCAATCCACCTCACCAGGTCAGTGCAGATGGGCTTTTCAGAGGTTGCTCTTTAGCGTTGTGCCCTTACTGATGTCTGCTTAGATTATTTTCTACCGTATTGAATGAACATGCATTGCTTTGAGCAGTACACAGCAGGCAGGCCCAAATAAAAGGAGACAAAATGAGCCCTAAATCCATCATGCATTTAAACACGTGCTTAGCTTTGAGTGCCAGCCCCAGTGCTGCACAATTGGCAGGGAAACAGGCAACACTGGTGTGTAACACCGGGCGAAACGCAGGACAGGGACTTTTTGCTCATAAACCAGGTTGGTCTTCAGAGCTTGAAGCCCCAGCTTTGAAGCAACAGGCATTCAGAGGTCTGAGGAGACCTCCAGCTGCTGGAGATCCTGACAGTGCCACAGCCTGGTGGTCCAATCAGTTGAACTAAATTCATATAGATTTAGGTAATCAAAAGAGAATTAAATTTAACTAAAATTTGCATAGATTGATTAGAGTCCTATAAACAGCGATTGACCTCCCCTTTTTCATTTGTTTTGTCTGTTCATAATTTGACTCAATGTAAAATGCAGCCAAGGCCTGGAGGGGGGCCACCCATCTCAGGCGGGTTAGCTCCCTTTGGCCGTCTCACCTGGCAGGACTGCAGGGCTGTGCGTCGCAGGCTGATTTTTTCCCCTCTAACACCCTGTAGCGTTGGGTGGTGTGACTGTGGGGACTGCTTAGTGACCTGCATTAGAGGGAGTAACCTGTAATTAGTTCCTTCTTGATGCCAGAAAATGACCTAAACCAGAACTTGCCCATAAATCAAAAGAAGCCCCTACAAAGACAGATGGCAGACAATGTGTTTTTGGGGGGACATGCAGCCTACAAGCACTCCCTTAATTTCACTCTTTTCAGCTCTGAAGGGTGAGCATTTGTGGGGTATTTTAACCTGAACCAATGGAAAACTCTGTCCTGGTGTTGACATCTGTGACGATACCCATTTGTTTTGATCATCTCTTTCTCTGTCCATTATACGTTTTGCCACCAGGCACTAAACTTGACAGGTCTCTCTGGTACAGCTTCTCTTTCAACTTCTCCTCTGTTGGAGTTTCAGGTAACTCTTAATGAAATATTTTGGACTCCAATATTTTCATAAAGAAAATGAACTATTTTTAAAATTTATTTCTCTCTCTTTCTTTGTCTGCATTTGTTTGGCTCTAAGAAGTTTTCTCATGAACAGGTTTGGTGTACTGGGTGTCCATGTCTCCATAACTTTTCAGAAAATTCTCCCTCCACATTCCTGACAGGCATAAAGCTTATAGGTACTATTTTTCAGAAACTTCGGATCAATTGTTACTTTTCCTATTTATTTATAAACACCTACCTCTTGAACTATATTTCTGTCACATCCACTCCTCTTGCTTTCCTTTTTTAAGAACTGAACTTTTCCTTTGCACTTTGCAAGTGTTCCCTACATTCCAAAACTAATTTAAACTTTTGAAATAATCACAAACAAGAATACTTCCTAGGGATGACAGGTGAGCATCAAGCAATACTTCACAGCAAGACAAAAATACCATTCCTGTTAAAGACACACTGCAAAGCAAAACATCAGAGAGACAGCTCAGGAAAAGGACTAGGTTTTCAGCTACCAAAAGAAGGGACGGGTTTTCAGAATTCTTGCCACGTAATGAAATATCTGGGTGGTTATAAGAAAAATGGGAGGCATGATTTAGGCATTAGTCTTATAAAATAAATCTACCGTACTTCAGTATTATCAGCACCTGAATCTAATTCTTTGCCATCAAAACACTTTTTTTATTGCTGCATTTATAGTCAGAAGAGATAGGAGAAAGGTCATCCTGTTATTGTCATCTAAGAAAATACACAATTTTTCATCTTATTAGTCAAAAGTTTGGCAGCAAAAAATGTAAGAGATTAAAAGCCTGGACAGATAACTTTGGAGAAAGACACTTTTCTTCAGGATTTATGTCTTTTTTATAGAAAAGTAAAAAGAATTTGAAAATGTCTAAAGTGTGAGCTGTATCAGCTGATTGTGTGAAAATGAGCTTCAATCAAACAGGCTTTGATTTCTCAAAGAGAACGAGGCACACTTTCAATGTATTCATTTGCAATCAAAAAGACTAGACAGATTTAACTTTTTTTTTTTTTTTTACTTTTTTTTTTTTTTTCCCCAGCAACAGATTCAGGGATTTGCAGAACCTGAGGATGTGTTGATTTAATGACAATTTCCATGAATTATAATGAGCTGCATTCTCACACCTATGAACATTTCCATTTCTCCACAGTAGAGCACCAGCTCATTTCAGGCTGCCCAAGAGGAAGGAGAAATTATTCCCTGTGCAGTCACTAACTAGAAGAGCCACAATGTCCTTGTGTGGACCATGTCTCAGGTCCATGGTGGTGGGATCTGGTAGGGATGAGTAACAACAGCATCTTGGGCCAAAACAAGAGTCTTGGTCCCATCTCCACCTGTAAGACCTGCAGGTGTTATGGTGATATGAATGTGGGACCTCACATAGGTGATGCTAGTGCTGGCGGCACCCCTATGCCAAACATGATCCTGTCTCTGCTGGGAGGCCTGATTGCAGAGTCAGGGAAAGGAGACAATCAAGGGAAATGTGCTCAGAAGGGTGCAGGTGGTGTGATTTCATTGGATGGCAGAGCAAGGAGACTTGAGTGCCCAGTTTAGATGGTGAGGATGGGGTGAGCCACCCCCTGATAGCCCCGAGCCAGGCAGCTTGTGCCTGTGCAGCCCAGTACCCCTGGTCCAGGGCCAGCCCAGCAGTTTCCAGGCTTCTGTCTGAGGACCCAGAGGGTAAAACTGCAATGCTGGTGCTACTTGTGTAAAAGGCGTCCGCTTAACTGCTGTGTGGTGCCTGCATTTCCCAGCAACTAACATCTGTCTGTAGTTCCAAGAAGGCAATGGAGACTCAAACAAATGAAGGCAGAGCTAGTACTGAGATGTGAAGGGTTATTGCTGCTGTTTAGTGCTAATGGCTTTCTGCCTTATTGTAGCCATTTATCCCTATTTCTTGTGCCTTTGTCATATCTTTCTCACAGATACAAGTAACTGTCACCGAAAACTGGAAGCAATTTACTGGTGCCACTACCTACGCACAAGTTGCTAATTATAGACTAGAAGCAGGTGGAAGGGGCCAGGTACATTATGAATCTGTTTTTATTAATGAGCAAGCAGCTAGGCTGAGGGTTTCCAATTATGCTCTGTATGTCGGCAGCATATTTGCTTGTATCCTGGCTTCTGTTTCGGGAACCAGTACAGCAGTCCTGCTGGGTAGATGTGTGCTCCCAGTGGGAACTGGACTAGGATTGATTAGCCTGCAGGTACAGAGCCCTGAAAGCAGTACACTGTGTGCTCAAATGCCATGTGCAGTTGCCCCCTGATTTGGCATTTAAACACCCATTAAAATCCACTAGCCTCAACACCCATTGCAGAAGCAAGACAAAAACTCACTTGGTGGTAAGGTGAGGTTTAGGCATTTATTCTCTAAAACAGGTCTCACTCTTGGATTTGTGACTTCCCACTTTTCTTTCCTTCTCTTCCTTTCCTGCATAAGCACAGCAGAGGTTGCTGGCTGTTCAGGCAGAGCAGTGGCTTCTTGGTCACTGCTGCTGGTCATGCCACCAGACTGTCTGCTGTGGGCTGGGTGGGAAGGAATATTTTATTCCACTTGGGCCATGCAGCCCCCCCTGGACTCAGTAGACAGGTATATTTCCAAAAACAATGTAGCTGAAGATGTATGAGGAAACTCTTTCTGGGAATGGGATGTGTGAAGGGAGAGGCAGAGACACCAAGTGAGCAAAGGCTAAAGAGGGGAAGAGGCAGAATGTCTTGAAGAGAGTTGTAGACCTCAGACCCAGCCTAGTAAATAAGGGTGAATACCTGCCCTCAGCAGGCAGGAAGCCCTGGAAAAGAGGCACATTTCTGAAGAGAGAAGGGAGTCTTACTATCCCATGGGTATTGGTCAACGTTTTAAATTCTCTTTCAAAAGGAACAGCAATAAAGTCTTTTGACTACCAATAACATCATAAACATGCTAACCTTTCTAAATTCAGATAGGACTGACACAGCTGATCTTGTGTTTCTGATAGCTGTCATAGTTAGAGCCTATTCCTTAAGAGTGTGATTTCAGCCAGAGCAGTCCTGGCGAACTGGGGAGGTGCGAGTTGACTGGAGGTTAGTAAATGAGACACCCATCTACAAGAAGGGATGGGAGGAGGAACAGAGAACTACAGGTCTGTCAGTCTAACCTCGGTGCCAGGGGAAGGTCATGGATCAGATAATCTCGAGTGCCATCACACAGCACATACAGAACAACCAGGAAATCAGGCCCAGTCAGCATGGGTTTGTGAAAGGCAGGTCCTGCTTGACTAATCTGGTCTCCTTCTAAGACAAGGTGACCTGCTTAGTGGATGAGGAAAAGCCTGTGGATATTGTTTACCTGGACTTTAGTAAAGCCTTTGATGCAGTTTCCCACAGTGTTGTCCTGGAGAAACTGTCTGCTTATGGATTGGATGGATATACTCTTCACTGGGTAAAAAACTGGATAGATAAATGAGACCAAAGAGTTGTGGTGAATGGACTTAAATCCAGTTGGTGGCTGGTTACAAGTGGTGTTCCCCAGGGCTCAGTATAAGGGCCAGTTCTGTTGGGTGGGAGTGTTGATCTGCTTGAGGGGAGGAAGGCTGTACAGAGGGATCTGGACAGGCTGGATCGATGGGCTGAGGCCAGTTGTATGAGGTTCAACAAGGCCAAGTGCCGGGTCCTACACTTGGGTCAGAGCAACTTCATGAAACACTACAGGCATGGGTAAGAGTGTCTGGGAAGCTGCCTGGTGGCAAAGGACCTGGGGGTGTTGGTCTACAGCCGGCTGAATATGAGCTCGTAGTGTGCCCAGGTGGCCAAGAAAGCCAAGAGCATCTTGGCTTATATCAGGAAAAAGCGTGGCCAGCAGGAGTAGGGAAGCAATTGTCCCCCTGTACTTGGCATCGTTGAGGCCGCCCCTTGAGTACTGTGTTCGGTTTTGGGGCCCTCACTACAAGAAGAACATTGAGGTGCCAGAATGTGTCCAGGGAAGGGCAGCAAAGCTGGTGAAGCATCTAGAGCACAAGTCTTATGAGAAGCAGCTGAGCGAACTGGTGGTGTTCAGCCTGGATAAAAGGAGGCTGAGGGGAGACCTTATCACCCTCTACAACTACCTGAGGGGGGGTTGTAGTGAGGTGGGTGATGGTCTCTTCTCCCAATTAACAAGTAATAAGACAAGAGGAAAAGGCCTGAAGTTGCGCCAGGGAAAGTTTAGATTGGATCTTAGGAAAACCTTTTTTCACTGCAAGGGTTGTCAGACACTGGAACAGGCTGCCCAGGGATGTGGCTGAGTCACCATCCCCGGATGTGCAGATGTGGTGCTTAGGAACATGGTTTAGTTGTGGACTTGGCAGTGTTAGGCTTATGGTTGGACTGGATGACCTTAAGGGTCTTTTCCAACCTAAACAGTTCTATGATTCCTTTTCATCATCCCACCCAGCAAATTGAATGTGAGTAAGAGATTTCACTATGTGAGGCCTTCTTTATTATCTGAATATTGCTAAATGTGTCTGAGTTTACAACTGGGTCTGACAAGTTTAATATCAGCCATCAAACGTAATAGAGCAGACTGCTTGAATTCCCTTCCTGGGATAATAACATATACTGAAGTAGGAATGATTCTTTTCATGCTAATAAAATGACTGAGTGCTTTTCATTGCATTGGCACCAGGAGGAATTTGAAGTCAACTCAGAATAAAGCCTTTGATCTAACAGCAGGCTGACTCTAGGCCATTTGAATTACTCCTTTGTTTTAAGATTTAGCAGTGCGAGGGTGAAGCTCGTGTTCTTCAGCAAATAGTCATTAATCAAATACCAGATCCTTCATTAAGGGACGTTAGGGAAAGGGTACCACGGATAAACAGTATGCTCTGAGATGTTATTCCTGTTAAATAAGCTTTGTGTTGTGGTTTTACCCAGAGGCTGGCTCACCAGGAATGTACCTGTTTGGCAGCAGAGCCATCTCCAAAGGGTATAGAGGTGAAAAACCAAGGTATGACAGGTGGCCGAGAGAAATGAATGAGAAGTGAGGTGGCAAGAGAGCAAACCAGTGGGATACATCAGCACAGGCAGGCCCACTTGCACCACTCATCTCCCAGAGAAGCACTGTCTTATTATCACAAGAGCATTGGTGCACAAGGATGAAGCTGGGGGGAGTCAGAAAATAGATATTTGCAATACAGAAAGTCACGGATGCTGGCTGGAGAATCAGACAACTGTGACTGCTCTCCATTGACAAAGAGAGAAGGCAAGAAAATGGGTGATAATGAAGGAATTGAGCAAAACACAGGAACTCTGGAAGATGAGGTTGGAGTCTGATGTGCTATATAAGTTTGATAGATCAAGAGATGCACAAACGAAAAGTTCTTCACTTTGTGTGGGTGTACATCATAGCTAATCACAAGCGTAGTTTGACTCAGAAAGACTTGCACCAAGCGTGTCTTCACCTGCTGACCTGTGGGTAGCTCTGTGCAGTATCCAGTCAGCTCATTTCCTCGGTGAGAAATTTTGTTCATCACTTGAAATTACATGTCAAGGCCCTGTACAGACTGGTTGTATCAGGCTACTGCAAGTTAGCCACTGCCACTCTGTCACCGACACGGTATGGCACGGTGGCAGATGAGCTGGCAGAGCACTCTCCATGCCATTTTACAGCCTGTGGGCTTAGCACCGTGACCACCTAATGCAGCAGCTCTCAAAGTAGGGAGTAAAGTGAGGTTTTTTCTAGGTCTGATCTGGGGAAAGGAGGAATGTGTGAACTGCTAGGCCATCGGGGGAATGTGGTTTTGGGCAGGCCACGAAGATGGTTGGGCAGAGACAGGACTGGCAAAGGAATGTCTGTCCTTTGGGGTGGACCATCTGTGGGGTCAAGCAGACATTTCCCTGCTGAAACAGAAATTACTTCATAGTCCTCTCCCCGCTCCTGCCGCTGCCTGTCTCAAAACCTCAAGTTTAATTTCTGTTCCCACTGAGACGACCCCACATTAATGATTTACTGAGATGCTACAGAAATCGGAGCAGCACAAAGAAATGAGCAGTTTGCTATATCACTTAAAGCACCTGTTAAGTGGCTTACAGACTGCCTAACTGACAGCTCAAAAACTACCTGTCAGTGAGGAATTGTCATCCAACTGTTTTTTGTTGGTTTTTTTTTTTCTAGTGGGGTTTGCAAGTGTTGGTACGGGGCCAACACCACTTTGTGTTTCCATCAGCGGTCTGAAATTGAGTATAATTGCTCTGCTGAGAAAACATGATGGCATGATAATTTGTAGTGGGTCATGGTGGGAAGCAAAATGCACCTGACAGAGGCCATTTCCTGGGTTACAGTCAGTGGATGCAGAATCCCACCACCCCGGGAAGGTTCTTGGGCCTCTACTGAGCCAGCAACTAAACAAGCATTTTTAATGTAGTGATGTGATAAAACCTTTGCTAACAGAATTTTTTAAGGTATAAGTAAGTGGAGGGTTGGAGCATGTAAATAGGAAGGTGGGAGGTACTGACTGACTGTCCTTTGTGTGTTGCATGCCATTTTGTTGGTCTTATTTTGAAAACATCTTTGAAGAAAATGGAGAAGAGCAGAAAAGAATCACGAACGAGTTCAAGCACATATACTGAGACACATAGATCAGACAGGTTATTTTAACAAAGATGGAAGGTTAAAAGATGACTTGTTGATTCCTCATGAAAACACCAAGTACCAAAAGCTCCTTTGTATCTTGAGACAAAACACATATTAAAACCTACAGCTGACAAATTGTTCAGGTTGGCACCTTCAACCACAAGGACCAGAGAAGAGGTTGATTCTCAGCCTGTGGTGGTCTGAAAATCAAAAACTGGAATATAAGCTCTAGCCCTGTGCTGATATGAATATGAATAACGGCAACTATAAGGTTCAAGTCACTTGACTTGGAGCAGAGTTCAGCAAAATACAGGTTAGCCTGTATATCACAGTGGTCGCCTGCGGTAGTCCTTCTGTCTTCCCGGGCAGCTCTGCAGGTATGTTTTTTAAGCAGCAATACAAGCAAGAAGCAGTTATTTTCATCAGCAGGGGCTTTTCTGTGTTTGAAAGTGCTTGGCTGAATGTTAGTTGGTTGGAGAGGTGTACATTACACCGGGAGTGTCAACCATGTCTGTTTTTCTTTTCCAAGCAAAAAGATGCAGACTAACTGCCTCTGTCTGAATTCTGCTACAGTGTCTTTTAGGTAATCGGGCGGGGGAAGGTTCAGAGGTGTTGCCACATCTGATTGCAAAAGTAGAAATCAGAGTCCTCTCTAGTTTCAGTGTATTTTCTTCTGAAAAAAATGATCACCTCTCATTGACAGTGCACCAGAATATGAAACCCTACAGTTGTTATTCGGTTAGAAACAACTTATTATTGCTCCCGTCTGTTTAGTCTTTCCCCACTTAGCTCATGTCACTCAGAAAAGGACTTCCATTGAAAGGAGGAGATGCCTCGTAGGCTTGCCAGATTGCAGTTTAATTGGCTTCATTCCCCAGAGACTGAGACTCAGAAGAAGTTTTCAAAGTTGAAATGACAGTGGTGCAAGAAATGGTTTCCTCCTTCTTCGCTTTAGCATCCCTCTGTGAGTGTCCCCTCCCTACAGAGTTCACCAGCAGATTTGCTTGAGAAGACCACATGCTGAGGAGCATTAAAGCCTTAACTCCAGCAGCAGGTTGGGAAGGGAAGGCTTGCAGAGGTGACAGCATGTGACAACGTGCTTCCACAGAGATGCAGATGCTCTGGAGAGGAGCGATTCCCAGCTGGGGCAGGAAGATGCATCTGAGCTTGCCCAGGACAGAGGAGAAAGGCAGGTGAGCCTCAGCAGGGTGCATGCACAAAGACCTCTGAGTAGTTGCCCACTGACAAGCTGTCAGAGACAGCATCCCCTTGCTAACTACAGTATCTCTAGTATCTGTATGCTGTGCATGACTCAGACTTTGAAAAGCATTTCAAAGCCACTAACTTGACTCAGAGATGCAGTTCCTATTACTTTCTTATTACATTTTTAAATTATCTGCTTAAATTAATTTATATTGATTGATTAGATTTATTCAGATTAAGACAGTGTTCCTTCTGATGTCTTAGTTCCAGTGATTTTGAGCAGCTACTATCTACAACTTTCCCTGGCTCCGTACAGAAACAACGGAGGAAGGATGGAGCATCCACAGTGGAGGCCAAAATGGTTATTTATAATAGGCTGCCAGAATAGGTCCATTATGGGCAGGCTGAGAAACTCCAACTAAATCCACAATGCATGGCTATTCCTTGAGACAAGGTCTTGACCAGATTCTGGGAGCCGAAGTTGTCACCCCAGCACTGGTCGAGCATCTCCTGCCACCAGGGAGAAAGAATATCAGATCAGAGGGGTAGGGCACAGGGATGTGTGGGAAGTGAGCAGTGCCTGCAAATTATACCTTAAGTATTGCAGGCGTTTGCTGTCTGTACTCTAGATACGTATCATCAGGCTACTGGAGGCAGCCCAGAGCAGGCTATTTATCTGCTACCTGTCCTTTCTTGAACCATGGGCATTTCAGTCCCTGCTCAGCCCTGTGGTGCTACTCCTGAGAAAGGCAATGGGCATCCTTTCCTGACTGCTCAAGCAAGGAGGCTCTTTGTGGTGGAAAACACACAAACGTTCCTCCCTACTCTGGTATCTGGTCTTGAGGCAGCACAGTCAAAACTTCCTCTGAGAGAAGAAAAATGACTCAAGACAGCAAGTGCTTGACCCACCAGATTATCCATTGTTTCAGACCCCAGAGGTGGGAAGTGCTAATTCTTGTTACTTGTCCTTTTGCTTCATTTTCACTGAAAATGTAAGCCACTGTTGGAAAGAAATGTAGTTGCAGCTTCAGCTGGGTGACACTATAGACTAGATAGGAAGGGAAAGCTGAGAGCACTGCAGCACTGGCACTGCTTGGGTGCCACACTGCTCACAGGCCCTGGGAAGGATTTGTTGAGGTTTTGACATGAATACGCTGTAGAGGAAGAAAATTTTTGCCACAGGTATATTGGAACAACTTTATAAATTCCTACACTTCACTGCTGATATGTTCGATTGTCCACAGAGATCTGGTACTCATGGTATAAGGTCCTCCAAAATCTATCTAGACTACCTAGAATTAGCAAAATTGTATCTACTTTAGGATACTCAATGCTCTCTCAATAGTTTATCTTGGGATGACAGTGCACACCCCGGTTCTCATGCTCTTATTATAGTAAATAGGCTAAGGCGTTGCTGCACACACGCAGCAAGCAGGAGGTCTGCTTTTGATAGCTGTGCTGCTGGGCTCTGCGAAACTCCTTCTTCTAGATGAGTAATGGGCAACTGGAAAGGGCAGCTGATAAGCCGCTCCGTATGAGACTGCTAAGTCATCTAACTGAGCTTTAACAAGCCTATAATAGGACCTTCTGCTTGAATTTGGCTGGCCAGACAGGGGACCTGTTATGTGTCTGATACCCAGGAAGCAGCACCAGGTTTGCAGCCTCTCACACTGCTTCCATAAAAAATGAGACAATCTTTAAGGGTGATGTTGTCCAAAAGATTTAATTCCTGCTTCCAAATCTCAGTGTTCACACTCCCTTCTCAGCTGTTGCTTAGTCCTGGAAACCTCAGTTTCCAAGTGTAACCCATCTGCCAGAACTCAACTGGCAACAACAAGGGCTGCACTCAAGCTTAATGGTATGAGCCAGAAACAAGGAAAAGTTCTACTAAATTTTGTTGTTCTTGGTGATTTTATTTTTCCCACTTTGCAAAGAGAAATCAGATGGCTTAGTGAACATTATTTTCATTAAAGGGGACAGCAAAGTTGTAGCAAGATAGGTAAGCAGTAACTATTGCAACTATTTTCTAAAGTAGAGCTAGAACTTAAGCAATTTTTACTGTATTTTCTTCTGGTGAGACAGTTGTTAGGCCAGATGATCGCTTCCCCTTGCTTTCTTGCACTAACCTAAATGAAGAAATTAAGATTCACTCTGTTGAGTTACAAGACTTGCAGTGACCTGTGCAACTTGACTCTGTTAGCTGCTCCTTGCTCTGCCAACATCCCTCTGTCTGGCCAGTCCATCCTGATACCTTGTGCAAAACAAGTATGTCCTCAGGCTGTCTGCTGGTGCTTCTCATCCATTGTGCTCTGCTTGAGCAGATGTCGACAGACACCTTCTTCATGTTCCCTCCAAAGGGAGTCCTGGGGAAGGGAGGCTTTGGAGGAGCTGGTGATGCCAGGCTGGAGCTGGTGTGGAAAGCTGAAGGGATCTCACAGAGCTGTGCTGGTGTGAAGTGTCTGATCTGTGTGTCACAGCATGTGAGGAGATTAGCATGAGGTCAACACAAACCTCCCCTCCGGATCCAGTGAGAGATAAGCACTGGGTTCCCATCTGAAGATAAAAACAGTCATGTAAATAAGGGCAAAATGGTTGGGCAGGTTGGCATGTTGGCAGTTAGATGGATGTATTAGCTCTATTTGATTAATTGTAGCTATTTCCTACTTTCCAAGGAACTCTTTGGCAAATTCCCTGTGGCCTTCAACCCCTTTCCCCCAGCTATTTCCCATAGCAGCAGTCAGATATATGAACTGTTACTATTGTTGCACTCCATCTATTCCCAAAAATAGAGAAAAAACTGTGAGGCTACAAAACCAAGTAGAAGACTAAAGCATTTTATTTGGTTTCAGGGCTTATCCCTTTAGCTATGTCACCATAATATCACCTTTCAGCACTGGAAGGGCGTCAGCCTTTGCTGAAGTCTTGACTGTTCAGCTTGCCTAGGTGAAATTATACTGTCCCTGCTCTTGTCACTCTTGTTCACTGTAATCTTCATAATTGCTTTAGCCAAACTCCTTGCACTAGTGAGGCTATAACCTGTGTTGCCCAGCTCTGCATCTGTCTTTCTTGGGCTACTTCTCCAAGACACTCCCAGAGACTAAGGGTGACCAGACAGGTGCCGCTTTCCAGGATTTGGAAGGACCTTTGCAAGAGCAGCGCTCGCTCTCTCTGATCGGCCAGGAACTCACCTGCTGATAGTACAAAACCCAGGTACCAGCTTTCTCCAGCAGCACTGCTGGTAAAATAAAGCCTGCTAGCGACAAACGAAAAAAGAGGAAAATAAGATAATGAAAACATTCTGAACCACATCAATCCTGCTACACCAGTAAAGGAGGATTGATGACTAAAGGACTGTGAAGATAAGGACATCCTAGTTAGTAACCAGTAGTTTTTTGTATCTGCTTTCCATGGAATATTTCTTTCACTGTCAGGAATGTAATAAATTGGTTTTTTCTTGTGGACTGTAAGCCATGCCAATGTAAATCAGTGCAAATCCACTGCCTTCACTGAAGTTTTACTGATTTATGGCAGCTGGTGGTCTGGCTCCACCACTTACTTACTCTACAGACAAATCCAAGAACTTGCTTGACAAGCTTCATGAGTCTGCAGCTACTTACAGCTGAGCCTCAAACAAAACCAGAGATCCACACTAGCACGAATCATCTTTCCCCAAATTTCAGGGCTAAGTCTGGAGCTACTGCACATGTCAGGGTATCATAAGCTACCTTTTGTTTCTCCAAGGCTTCATGTCTCCCCACATAATTCGCACTGGGAAAATCAATCTTGCAATTGCCTAAACAAAACTATTTCTCTGCATCTCACAGAATCCCTGGAGGTCTGAAGCGTGTGAAGCAGTGCGGGCCCTGGGACACAGAAACGTGGAGGTACGTCAAGCTGAAGGGACATTGATCCAGGCCACAGGTGCACACAGCTTTAGATCTCGCAGCTGGGTTTAGCCTGAGGCCAAAACAACAGTGCTCATGTTGCCGGCAGTTGTAATCTTTGTCTTTCTCTTGCCTCTCTGCACGAGGCCAGCTGCACGTACATCCCAGCAGCGCAATAGCTAAGCTCTCCGAAGTTACACAAGCACAACTTCCTTCCATGCGCTGAGCCTCACTTGTAGCTGACCTTAATTTCCCTGTACTCAGTAACCAGCAGCATTGCAGCCCACAATGAGACTTGCAGCAGAGAGCTCTGAGGCCAGAAAGCGGTATCCGAAAGGGTCACCAGGTCATCACTACAGCCAGGGATCTATATAGGAGAGGATAAAAGAGCAAAGAAGAAAATAATAACAAAAATAGATCTGGAAGAAAAAAGTCAAAATTGCACAGGAAATAGGAGCAAAGAAGAAAAAGTGTTTGGAACAGAGTTGGTGCAAAAGGTCATTAAAAGGGTCAGAGCAGTCTCAGGGACACAGCAATGACAGAAATACTAAGCATGTCAGGAAATGTAAATACATTCTTTTTCCAGTGTTCACAGATGGATAATGAGAGCAATGCCCGGGAGAGCCATGCACTTTCAAAGGGAGTAAAAGAAATAATGAAGAGACTCCAGGTAAAGCCAGAGCGCGTGATAAAGGACTTGCTCTTGTTGTAGGTTTTTAAAGTTTCAGGGCAAAGATTCAGCTCCTGAGGATCTCAGCAGTGAGCTGGGAGAAGCCAGGGCTGTGCTCGATGGACAGACCTCCCTCATTATGCTGCCACCACGTTCTCGTGACAAGGTCAGGCAAATGACGCAGGCAGTAATGAATCAGGCTCCTTGAATTCAACAGCTAGCTGGTCCAGCTGAACGGAAAACACCTGGAGAAGTGTAATTTGATTAAAAATAGTCTGCAAGGACTAACAAAAGAAAATCATGCTTAACAAATTATACGGAAACTTACTGTTCCTGAAGTGGGTGACATTAAGAGCTGACGGGCAGATGTTGTGCGTGTAATTTACCTGGCCTTCAGTACAACCTTCAGTATAGAATAAATGAATACATTAAATTTGCATTTATATAGCTTCTTTTCATCCACACACCACAGGAAAGCACTTTGCAAACATCACATGGGCCCTACAAAAGATGTGTCCATGACAAGTTGGGACAAAAAGGTTATTGGGAAAGTGGGTCCTGAAGAGGCTGTGGATTGGAGACATGGATGTCTCCTGTTGGAGATGCATGGTCCGCACCTGGGTGCCCATAGTCTGTCCATAGAGAGACACTTAACGGTGGGGACATTAGCCTGCAAATCACTTGGAAAACTATAGAAGTGAATTCCCGTGCTGGCGAGCTCGCGCAGACTCTCCCTCCGAGAAGAATCCCCAACCAAGGAATACCTGGGCTGTCCTATACTTTCTTTCAGCTTTTAGTGAGCATGTTGGTCTGAAGCAGCCTCATAACTCCCAGGTCCTGCAGCAGCAGGTGAGGTGTATTAGTCAGTACATTCTGCTCCTGCTG
>KL265460.1:51329-79397 GCA_000699545.1 Podiceps cristatus
GCTGAAGATGGCCCAAAATGAACAAGTCCCTTAGCAAATTGCATATGAAAGTTTCTTTAATTTTAAGTGGCCTCTGCTATAGCACTAAGGTAATATACTGCACTTTACAGAAGGACCTAAAAGCCCCATTTAGAATTGGCCATAATATTTTAATAGGTTATGAGGTTTGTTTTGTGTTGTTTTGATTTGTTTTCCAATAAAAACCAGCAAACTTGTTTCCAGGTGGCTAAGATGATGTGTTTTATATCACCCTTATCAACAAATTAAAATTTCTTTTTTATTTTTACGGAAGATGATTGTTGTACAGTTCTGCAGTTGAAAATATTCCTGCAGTCAAACCCTGCTGGCAATCACTTCAAGGATATGCAAGGCAAGAGTATAGTTTTTTTCACACTAAAAGTTTCAAAATTGTGACTAATGTGGAAGAGTTATAGATGACTTTCATGGCTAGCTGATGAAACCAGCTTGGAATTTCAAATTGTCATCCCAGAAAAAAATCACTATTAACTGCTTCCCCAAGCCTGGCTGCACCCAGGAAGCTGGAGGCTTGTCCTGGCACTGAGTCGTCACTAATGAAGAGACAGACTCTGCTCATCCTTCTCTCAAACTTAATGGTCAAATAAGGAGTAGAAGTTTATGGCACATAAAAGAAAGGGACACCATCGATTTGTGAAGGTTTTCTAGCTTCAGTTCATCTCCACTTTGAAACCCAAATGTAGGTGCACTCTTGTTTTACTGAGGAGGGATTGTGAAAAAAATGGGAAAGAGGATGAAATGGGGAAGGAGGGTTCTGGTCTTTCCCCTCTGAGCAGTTTCCTGAATCCTGGGAAACTTAAAGAGAGGAGGCAGGAAGACCCTACCAGCCGTGGGTTCAGGATACAGCCCAAGGACTGCAGCTCCGTGACCCCAATTCCAGCAGAGAGGGACCATAACTTCATCTCCCTGTGCTTGGACCCAGGACTCTGTTGTGCGTAGGTCAGCCTCAGCCAGGCTGCTCATGGTCTCTGCTCTCTTCTGTGCAATGAAAGATTTGCCGCCTTAGGTAACTGACTTCACAGCAATCGCGTCAGCAAGGATTTCTGCAGCGTGTCAGCATGAGGTTTGCACGGTACTTTGCAGTTCCTGGTTATCGGTTTATCCTGTGGGTTTACAAGCATTTCCTTTCCAGCACTTCTGTAGTCCAGCACTAGCACAAAGCTACATCCCTCCACAATTGTATGGTACTGCAAACTACATACAAGTGGAAGGAATATCTATCAGCAACTTAAGTGGCTCTAACTAGCTAGTTGCAATTTTTTAAAACAAAAAGACTGTCCCCTGTTCCTTTGCAACTTGTAACCATTATTTCTGTTTTGAAGCTGTAGAAAGTGCTTTGCCAGTATAAATAACAGTAACTTAAAAATTAATCTCAAAATCGTCTCTTCTTCAAACTGTCCCTGACTTATTCCAAAGCATTTACTATGTGAAACAAAGATGAGAAATTGCACTGGCAGCCAAAGACAAGCTGTCTCCAGAGTCTGATTTTAACAGATTATTTTTATTAGAAAACACCAGGGAGTGTTAGTGAATGACAACTTGGAGAACTGGCTTATGGCAATCTTTTCAACAGCTATCTCTCCGCACTTACTCCACATCAATCTTAAATGAGTATCTCCTTCAAAGCTTATCTCATCTGCTCCAATTTTAGAAACAACTTAATAAAGTGCATTTATCACCTCTTCTCCACAGGGAAGCTTGGCTAGTTCTGCCTTTACATGGCTCTTACGTGCATCTCAACCTTAAACTCCTTTCCCAAAAAATATGCTCATCAGCCTTTTGATGAAGGACATCTCCTTTTTCACTCCTTGAGGCTAACATCTCTGGGCTGTACTTGTTGCACTAAACTGTTCATTTTTCATAGTTCAGCTGTTAATGTGAGTCAGTAACAGTTGTAGCAGGGTGTTTGTGATCCCGCTACCTTCATGTTACAGCACTGTAAGGCACAAGGCACGGTCAACAGTGCTGCTTTGCAGCAGGGCAATGTGCTTTTCTCCCAGGTGTCCCGTGCTAATTCACATACATGCACAGGGGCTTCAGGGCAAGCACCTGAGATGGAGCAATAGTCTGCTTAAAATCCCAGGTTCCACGTATATATTCATTAACATCAATGTTGTTTAATGGTACTCAGTGTGCATTTTAATGAGACTTGCCCCTTAACATGTGCCAGGCCTAGGTCAGGCTCTGCTCTCATCTGAAACTCCTCTGGAAAGATAAACATACCTTACTGATAGAAGAAAAATGTGTTACAGCACAACGCAAAGATCCACTAGGATCTTCCTTCTGCTTTTCATTCTTTTTCAGTGGAAATATTGATGTTCTTGGTTATAAGGGGCGGGGTGGAGGTTGGGGTGTGTGTGTGTGTGTGTAATTCAGACTGACTCAGCTTCCAGGAGCTTTTTGTACAGTCTCTGGGTATTTCTCAGTAATTCTGCATTATGGGCTAGCCTTGGGGCCTCTTTTCTCCAGCCCTGCTCTCATGAGGGCTAGCTGCAATTTTGACTTCTGCGCTCAGTCCCTGTCCTTCACTCTGTCTCTTGGGGAGGGGAGAGGGAGGGAGGGGACACACCTGCATAGAGGGGAAAAAACTTCCCCAATGTGCCATTCCTGTGAGGAGCTGAGGTCCCCTTGTGCCTGCCTCGCAGCCAGGATGGGATATTTCCCAGGCCCTCGGGGCACTGCAGTGTCAGGGTGACTCTCACCAGCCTTCCCAAGGATGTCTTGTGCAGCTTTAATTGGGCTGCTTTGCTAAGTTTATTTTTCTTTCTCTCTGATTTTGCCTCTCAGATCATCAGGGTGACTATATCTCAGCTTTCATACCCGATATTCCACCATTAGTGGTTTATATTTGGCAGGTTCTCCCAGCAGAGTGATGCACCCCTCTCTCCCATGTAATCCCGTTGCTCCCACCCAAACTCAGTGTGCACTGGAGGGTTCATACACTTTCATAGGCTTTCACCCTGAATCAGATCTTGACTCGCCTCCATCTCAGCATTCCCTCCACTGCTGTCAGCCCTTCTCTCCTCGGGGATCCTGGGTGCCTTCCCAATGACGTGCACATTTGTAGAGATTGTTGCTCTCCTTTTTTTTCTGATGTCAACAACTGTCCCAGATGCTGCAGATTTGTATTGAGGAGCCCATTCAAGGTGGTTAAATGGTTTCAGGAATAAGCTGTGATTGAATTTTCAGGGGTCAAAAATGGTGGCATTTCTCTTGCATGTCGTGTAAGTCTTGCTTGGTGTGTGTTCAGTTCTGTTGAAACTGTTGAAAGCTATCACTGCACACCAGGTTTGTGTGGACTTGATGGTAACCCTAGCATTCATGTTTTTATGCATCGGAATAATGTCTGGAGTGACCTTCTATTAGCCCACGTCTTGACCACCTTTAAAAGAGTAATGAATTCCTCTTGACCCACCAAAACAGAGCAGAGCGTGGGCTGCCTGGTGGCATCAGCAAGATGATTGAACAACCAGCAATCCTCTTGTCACAGCAATGGGAAGGAGGGATGAGCAGGAGGAAAGAGGTAAATTAGCTCTTTTCATGTCAGAATAGGGAGCACATAATAAAAAAGAAGTCATTCAGAAATAAATGACTGAGATGATGGCATTTAAAACAAATCAAAGATATACACACATGCCTATTCTCACACAAAAACCTGAAAGAATTATTTGGCAGAGAGGGGACTGATCTTGTCCCCAACCCACCACTGGGAAACCATCATTTGTCTTTGCTTTGTTCTCACCACAAAGATGCAAATAGGGGTGAGAAATGGCTCCGCAGGAATCTAATCTCATGACAAACACAAGTGTAATATTGGGCTGTGTTATAAATGTAGTTCAGCTTTACCGCAGTTTCTGCATGATGATGCTCAGCGCTATATGCTCAGGCCCTCCCTCACAGGCTGCCTTTCAGGGACAGCGTGTCAGCTGAGCAAGTCTTTTCAGAGAACATCCATGGTGATTTCGTGACTTCTCAAGCAAGATTTTAAATCTTTACCCAGGCGAGTCAAGGCTGCTGGGAACATTAAAGTCCATCTTTGGTCTTTCAAGGAGTCAGTAGTATGTGTCCACAGAAATTCCCTCACATCTGGAAGAGCAGAAACATGCTTTTTTAACTGACTAATTAGCAAAAATTACTGAAGCGTTGGCTGGATGAGGAAGCTGGCTGGTTAATCTCTGCAACAGCAAAGCCTGGAGGAAATGCACTGCAGTGCTCACTGGCCCATGGGGCACTGTGGTTCATGGGGGTTATGAGCTCCACTGCATATACACAGACATCTGCTGGACACCAAAGCCAGGCTGCAGCTTGTAATGGTGGGGCCACACTGACCTAAGCTGATGGACCCACCTGTCAACCCTACCCAAGGACAGCTCAGTGGCAATATATGTCCCTTTCTCTATACTCCGCTTCCCCTGTCACCACTGCTTTGAAATGTGAGTTTATTTAAAAAAAGAAGACATAGCTACTCAGGTATTTTTCCACATCCTGTAAGTGTTTGGAGGATTCTTCAATTTCTACTAGTGAAACAGCTACTTAAACCAAATAAGCCAAGCAGTGTGTTTTCAAGCAAATCCATGAAAATCACACTGCTGAAACAGTGATGTAGGTGTCCAAGGGAAGAAAGTGTCTCCCCTTTCACCTTCCTTTGCCTTTCTCAGAGCCCAGTCCCAGCCCTCACATCGGTTATTCTGTTTTGATGCATTGCATGTAGTGACCATGGGAAGATTACTAAGGGCATACTGACCAACATTTTTCCTCTTCAAAGCCTAAAGCCAGAGACCAAAGCCAGGTGTTTGGGGCAAAATTGTATTTTTCCTTAGATTTTCCAGATTGCAGAGCATTACAGACTCCGCAAATATCAATGGTACTGCAAGTCCTTAGAAAGCACATTGCAAGTCCTCACAGTTGATGGTACTGTGTATACCTCAGTCCCTGGGAAACAAATATCAAGTCAATTTTAGTAGCTGTCTCAATAAGCACAAGAAGAGCCTGAATTTACATCTGAAAATATCTTAGTCTTATCATTGACAAGTTTGGCCTTTTAATTTTTTAAAAGTGCAGGACCTGAATATCTTCATTCCATTCCCAAACCTCCTGCTCTATCAACATATGTGTATCCTGAGAGTAGAGAGGTAAAAGATTATACAAAATCTCTCACCTTTACTATTTGAGTAAGAGAACTGTTACCTACCTTGTCGTGAAGACTTCATTGTGCACAAGGTGCCAAAGGCAGAAAGTCAGTGGAGAAAAGGCTATGTCTACATTAACAAGTAGTGCTGTGCAATAGGAGTAGAGCTGCAGAATGATGGAACTGGTACCAAGGACCAAAGGTGGGATTATCTGTCAGGATACTTTGGAAGAGCTCCAGTCTGATCCTGTCAATGGCCATTAGAGGCTGGAACTCGTTAGGGACATCTCACATCTTCCAGTTTAGTTTCAGCTGAAAAAACTCACTTTTGTGCACTCTGTAATCATGCTGTGATCCAAACCAATGGGTGGGAAGTGAAGAGGATCAGGAGGTTTGCTTTAGGAATTCTCCTCCGATTTGAACTAGAATTTGAACCAAAGCAGAAAAACCCCACACTAGTTAAAGCAGCACATCACGTATTTCCAGTCTATACCCAGTTCTCACATCCAGCAAAAAAATATGAGCAAAAATTCACAAGTTTGTTCAGCACCTGTTGCAGCATCTTCTGTGTTTTCTAATGCATAAATGAAGTGGGAAGCTTTCACTTAGAGGTCTCGGGAAGTTGTGCACATGTAAAGCTGCATGCTGAAGTCCGGGAGCTTGCTGTGACACTGTAGAAGCAGGGATAATCTGTAACAGTGACTTCTTAGTTTAAAAGTATGAGTAATTAGTAAACACTCAGGAGGTTTTACTCTGTGATAGGAAAAGTGCAATGTAGGTTCAGGTTCAGCATTTGTATTACAGTTTTCCCCTTGCTTTAAGTTCCCATTCCTGTTACCATCCATCTGATCTCCAAACTGAACAGGTGAAGTTGCCTTCCTTCTTCACAAGACTAAAGCAACACATATTGCACCGGTGAGCATTAAATGGCAATCTTTATATGTCCTTGAAGAAACCCGGAAAACCTCTGCCTGTAAGGACATGAAAAACTGTTAAAACAGAGAAGATAAATTGTGGCTGACAAGGGGCTGTAGGATGAGGCCTCTTTTTGAGGAAAGACCTAATAAATTAAAGGTGACTTACTTACAAAAGCTTTTCTTTTGAAAGGAGATAAATTCAGAGACCTGTCTCACCAGCAGTGTGATACAAGGGAACTCAAAGAGCCTGCCTGGTTATGAGGGCAGAGGAGAACTCTCTCCACCTTCTTGCACTGCAACCTCTCACAACAAAACTAGGCGCATGCCCTTGTGAATTTGCCTTGCGTCCTCATGTTTCCTATGACAAAACACCCTTGGAGGACTTGGCTGTTTCTCCATCATGGCTTCTACTGCAGCAGCAGCTCCTGGGAACCAGGTGCTGCCCAGTGCTGAGGCAGCCTTGCGTGCAACAGGGGCAGCAAAGCCAGTCTGAGTGTCCAGGTCAATGCAGAGGGGGTCAACACATACTGAGCTCCACTGGGCTAAAAAGTAGTTGAATTTTAAGATGAGCCAGCTAAGGTGCAACTTTGCACCCTCAGCCACTGGAGGGTGGATGTATATTTTGGTCAAAACCTGGCTGAAGCACTTAGGATAGTGCTTGACTCCCAGCACAGCACAGCAGAGAGAGGGGAGGGAAGTGAAGAGCAAGGCTGAGCTTGGCTGTGGGCTGACTGGGTGTCAGGGTCTGCACCAGTGCATGCAAGCGGTCTTAAAGCACTCCTGCAGCAGACGACAGACAAATTCAGACCCTGCAAGAGTTTCATGGACCATAGAATAACAGAGGTTGGAAATGAGCTTTGGGTCATCTGGTCCAAACCCAAGTGACAGCAGGGATAATCCCCAAGTCAGAGCTGGTCACTCAGGGCCTCGTCTAGCTGAGAACTGAAAATCTGGAAGGATGGAGTCTCCAGCACTTGACATGGTGATTTGTATTTTCTTTCTCTGTTGAGCTGAAATTCTGCTTAGAATCATAGAATCATTTAGGTTGGAAAAGATCTTTAAGATCATCAATTCCAATCGTTTACCTAACACTGCCAAGTCCATCCCCTAGAACATGTCCCTAAGCACCACACACACACACACACACACACACACACACAAAACAAACCAAAAAACCCCCAGACTGTCCCAGTCCCTTCACTATTTTCTTGGATGATTAGACCTCAGAACTATGTAGAGCTTATTCACCGGTGCCAATTTCTAGCAAACCACGGCTGCAAACAAATTCATGCTACATTTTAGCAAGCTCTGAAGTTGTGTTCCCTGAACCAGAGACCTCTAACACTTAGGCTAAGAGAAAACCACTGGTGCTTTGAAACGCAAGGAAAGCTGTCCACTCTCTGGGACCAGCCACTTGAGGGAGCCAAGAGGACGCGTGCGAAGAGCCAGCAGATTACATAAGCATCTTCGAAGTGTTTTAGCTGGAACTACTCTCTTTTTTCCTGTAATGCTAAATCCGTTGGGACAGAAAGCTCTGAGAGCTTCTGTCTCAGATTTAAATGCTTTTTAATTTGGCTTCCAAAGAAAGTCTTGCACAGTTATGCTGTGGTTGTGTTTAGTCTGTCCCCCTTGATGACTTTTGATGGTGCGTGTCTCAGTTTCCAACAGATTTGAGAGCTGTTCAGAAGTCTTAACATTAACTTTCTACAAGTTGTATGCAAGCAGACAGAAAATAGTCATGAAAATAGGTAAAGTGAGGTCCTTTTATGAAATCAGATAATATAATTGGAAAAAATACACAACTTCTTGGCCTGCAAAATTTCCTTCAGGTCCAAGCTTGTTGTCTCTATTTTAAACATTAGAGACTCCACAGAGGAGAAGATTATAGGAGAATTATAGGAAAGCAGTTATATGCCATAGGAAACCAAGATCCAGTGGTCAAGCAGATACTCATTTAGATATTACCCAGTGACATTTTCAATACGATTCCCTTTTCCCACCACCCCTTCCCTCAATTCTGTCTCCCCAAGACCCAGGTACTATTTTCTCCCATCTCACGAAATCCAACTGCTACTTTAATGTTAAGCCATCATTTTCAGGAACATTATGACTCCAAGGACAAAGCTGAGACTTAACTTGACCTACTTTTTTAGCCCATGGGGTTTACCATGCAGTGACAATTTCTCTGTGAAGCCAAGAGACTTTGCCAGCTTTTTTGGATCCCACAAGAAATCTTGCCACTCCTAATAGGACTTCATACTACCTGATTCAACAGTTTCAGTCCGAGGGTATCTGTATGCCAACTACCTCAATGACCCTGTGTGGGGGTGGCGGGATCTTGTACCCATGGCGATCTTATCTCTGAAGGACTACGGTCTCCTAGGCATGACATGAGCGAGGAAGAGGGAAAACTGGGAGTCAAGTAAGAGGCAAGGAGAGGCAAAGCAACCTAAAAGAGAGGGTTACACACAATGCTTACCTAGCACCTTCAAGAACCACTACACCCCTCCCTCTCCGGTTTTACTAAATTGCAGTCTTCTCTGGGCATGTTATGGACAAGGGGTTTTTTTGCAAAGGCTCTTAAAGAAAAATGGTAAAACATTGTTCAAGTTTTGTAAACCATTGTTCAAGTTTCCTTTAAAATGCTGTTCAAGTTTCAAAAATGATTGCTACAAGCCTACAGAAAGTGACAACACAAGCCTTTGTTTTTACTTGTAATTCATCTCCACATATACTGGGGAATAGTGTTACCGTTTTGGCAGCAGTGTTACATTATGAGTTCTCATTTGTGTTTCTTTTTTCCCCCAGGTGGATTTGTTTCTTGTCCACATCAAAATGCAGAGACTGCTCCATCCATCAGGTCCATGGCATGCAAAGGAGATGTTATCAAAATGCATCTTACATCCTGGCAAGGAAAACTCAGCATCAGCAGAGGCGTTCGGCAAGCAGACAGAAACAGATGCCTGAAACAAAGTCTTCATATTAGCAGATACTGTATCAAATAAATCAATAAATCAAAAAATAATGAATGACAGCAATGACATCATTGCTACAAGTTGAAATACAACAGCAGCAAGTCCACCTATAATGCTACTTGACTGTAACAATAACCTTAGAAAGACTCCACTTGGGGCTAGGGATAGGATTAGCACATGACAGTAGGATAATAAACATCATGCCTCTTGCTCTGAAACAACCTTTCTTCTGAATAGACAAAAGGTGTCAATTCAAGAGCATAAAATCCACGTGCTTTTAAAAAATACCTCATTTTGTAGTGTGCGTATGTATGTGTCTAATTCTCTCCCCATATACCTATGTATGTAAACACACACACACACACACATGTCTTTCCTTAGCATCATGAAGAATGGAATGGCCTATAGGTAAAATGCCTATATATGAAGCTTCTTGGTATAAAAAACTGTCTCCTCCCAGCAGACCCAAATATATCTTGCAGAAGCTGTTGTGAAGGAGTAAAAGTAAGCATTGGTTCCATTCACCTTCTGCTGTCTTGTCCTTGTATTCAGGAAAAATGGGCCTATATTTAGAAAGTAGAATTAGCACTGAAGCAATTTTCACATCACCGGTCCTTCAGCCTCCTCAAATATTGTCTGTGGTATCTGCTTTCATGCAAGAGGATGGGGCCACATAAAAGCAATCACAAGGATGGAAATGTTCTCAGCAGGAGGAAAAGGGATTATCAAAAAGCAGAGGAATAAGACTTCCGAATGTTTTGTAGTCCTGGGCATCCATATGCCATTTGAGCTATGTAGAGTGTTAACAGATAGATCTAAAAATAAAGAATGCATTATTTATTAACTTATTAAGCTTTCAAAAAATGAGCTGAATATGTTTGGCTAATAAGCTACTTCAGATCACATCCTTTGGAAGACACATGGATACAAATTGGCTGAAGTGTACATTTACGGGTCTTTGTGAGGCCATTCAGGAACTTAAAGTTACTGTTCTTCTAGGGAAAATACATGGAACAGTGCCATTTTTTAACATACTTGATGGCATCTATATGCCATCCTATACCTGCCCATGCCCAGGTTCCCCTAAGCAGATATGCATAAGATTTATTTCAGAACAAGATTTCTCCAAATAATATGATCCAAAGGAACTATGATATCAGAGAGCAAATTAAATGGAGAAAACAAGCTACTGATAACATAGTGTGAAGGCTGTTTGTTAGGATCTCATGACCTTCCAGCCCTTTGGGACAAGGAAAACAAACTGCTGAATGCACCAGGATTTAAGGAGTTAATTTACAAGAGGGAGAGCCTGGATCAGCTTTCTTAGGCCACCTTCTCATGAAGTCTGCTTTTAGATTTGCATCCTTGCCTAGATCTGCTGAGTGGAGAGAGATTAGCAGGAGAGGCTGGAATGCTGCAATGGTGACTCGTTCTGGAGTCTGATGTCTTTTTGTGATCCAAGAAAAGATGTGCCTGGGTACCTGAAGAGGTCCAGTCTGCCTCCACACTGTCCTGAATGGTATATGACAGGTTAAGGGGCAAGGCAGGGGTCTTGAATGTTGTCGTAATTTTTGTAAGAATTAGATTCTAATGATAACTGCTCACTGTTATCATTTAAATACTTAAATAGTAAGTGCTCATTGCAGCCATAAACATGGAGGACATATAAAAAACATCAGGAGTTTAGGACTTCATAGCCTAAGGTGCTCTTACTGGGCTGTTGGGCTGGAAGGGCATGGAAATGGCTCTCCTTTGGTCCAGATCAAAGTCAGAGTAGTCAGAGCAGTGTTATGATCTTTTGGGGTATAAAGTAAGACTCCATTCTCACTCTTCCCCCATCCTCCAGCCAGGTGATTTTAACTATCCCTTCCCCACATGCCCAAACCAACTCAGGACAGCCTGGTTGTACACCAGCCCTGCCAGATATAAAAGGAATGAAGGTCAGAAAAGGAGAGAGCACAAAAGCATATATTGGAACCATGGATAAATATTTTGCAAAGGGAAAAGCCCTGATGGAAACCCCAGATCATACAAAAGTTTGTGTGGTGCTGAAATAGGAAGGGAAAAAATTTTCTTCTCCTCAGCCATTGATTTCAAGACATGCATTATATATTATTTATATACATATTTATCTACTGCCTTTTGCTACAGCCATTCTTACAACCTCACCTTGAAAACTATGCTGTGCATTAGCCTAAGGAACCAATGTGAATACAATAGTGCTGTCGGTGCTTATCAATAAGTTCTGAAGCCACTGGTCAATTTTTATTGCACTTGGCAGGCTGAAGTTTGAGAGAGGAAGTTTCCACTAGATATATTAGAAAAAAAAAGAGGGGAATAGTGTCAAAGAATGCCAATGGATGCTCCAGGCTGCAAGCTAAACTCATCTCATCCTAGAGAAAAGAGGGCTTTACCTCAAGGTCTTAGTGCAGGCTTCATATTTTTCCTCGTGAGATTACTTATTGGGTTTAGGACTTTTATTCCACTGTCTCCAGATGGCCAGAAACTGGTGCGAGATGTAATTGAAAGAACAACCATTACCTGTGTTTTAAAAGGAAATCCTACCAAAAAAAAAAAAAAAAAAAAAAAAAAAAGGGGTTTGTTTTGAACTCATGGGTTTTAGTTTTTATATTCAAAGTGAAAAAGAAAAACTTTCTTTTTTTTCCTGGTCTACCTGTAAAATTATATTGGTCTTGAAAAGGTCACATCACCTGATGTAGTAATTGCATGCAGCTGTTATGTAATTGTTCCTCATATTTCTATAAAAAGGCAGTAATTGGAAGAGTTTCTTGGATGTGATTAGGTGGCAGGTACCTCCTGGGGACAACAACAATAGCTATTCATCTGGAGGCAACAGTCCCCCATAGGGAGCTCAGAGCTGCCCGCCAGAGCTGGCGTGGACCTGGGGAAGTTGTGATATGCTCCAGCTCTTTGCCGTAGAAGACAATGGCAGAGCGCGGGCAGACTAACTTTTTTGGTTCCATCTGTCTCACCGGCTGAGTGAGTCAGCGTGAAAAGCAGGGTACGCGTGCACATGCCATTCCCCTCCCCAGGACCAGGCGCAGAAACCTTCCACCTGCAAGGGTCAACTGCTGCCCACAGCCGAGCAACCCAGAGCGCGGCAGCTGGGCTGGCTGCTTGGCGATGGGTGGGAGCAGGGCAAGCGGGGAGGGCTCCTCCACCGTGTGAGGACACAGGCATCAGGCGTGAGCCTTGCTCCCCTGCAAGAGAGACTGTGCTCGGGCCGAGGGTCCCATTTGCAGCAGAGAATTTGAACCGCGACCTGCTGGCTCCTGGCTCCCTCCCCCTTCCTGCGAGACTCCCCAGAAGGGCTTTTGTCTTGGCAGGATGGAGCAGGAAAGGTTCAGGCCTCCCTGTTTTCTGGAACGCCCATGTTGGGAGTAAATGACAATATATTAGAGGGAAAAAAGGGCTCCTCTTCTGTGTCCCCTGTCGCTGGCTACAAAGCCCTGCTTTGGCTAATGGCATTGCCCAGCCTTCCCAAGCCCACAAAAACTGTGGTTAAGTCTCTCTCCTGCTTTACCTGGAAGGGATGGTGGAGGCTACACAGTAATGCATATCATTTACATATTACATTTAGATTAGAAAACTGACTTTGAATAGCGCCTCATACTTTATCACTCAGTGTTGACAACGCATTCTTTTCCCCCAGTTGACTGAATTGGATGTCACTAATTGTGATCTCCTAAAGGCAGGCAAGAACGAGATGACTCATATATACAGGACACCCCCCTCCCCCCAAGGGAGTAAGTGCCAAAATAACTCATCCGAGGAGCTCCCCCATACCAGAATGCCACCTAATGCTAATCGCGACACCAGAGTTAATTGCAGCAGTCAGCTGTTGCATTTCATCTATGAGTCCCGCTCAGTTTAATTAACCTTTTGGGAATTAGCATTTTGTTGACTTACAGTACCTGCTTTGAATTTCTGGCTGTGTTATAGAAACACTGTCTTGATTGCAGAGTGATTTGTTTCACTCAGAGAAGAGCGATGCCCAAAGGCAATGCCTTTAAAGAACGATCCCTGGGCAGCAGCTGGTTGGAAAAGCCTGGAAGGAAAAAGCCGATACCTTTTACTGGCGCCTGGCTCATGCCCCACCGTGCTGGAATTGCTCATTCACCCTCTCCACAGGATCAGGTGCAGGTCCCTAGCTCATCCTAAAGTCTCACAAGCACTCTTCATACTTGTTCCTCACTTTGTGTTTACAGTCATTTCCAAGCACCTTCTTCCAGTGGGCAGCTGCTCTGCCTGCATTTACCAAAAAACATTCATGTTCTGACTCTGAAAAATCACCAGGCAACAGCCTGCTGGTTGCAAGAAATGATGCCCATCACAGGCAAGTGCAACTCACTGCCATACCTGGGGTGGACTTCTGCCATCCATATACTCTGTCTCCTGGTGCAGTGAGGTGTTGGTAAGTCCAAGGAAGTGTCTGTCCAGGAAAGAGATCTAAATTTGGCTAAGCAATGCGCGTCTTGGGGCTTGCAGCTATCCAAGAGCCAGCGTGGCCTTGGAATACAGTTTTGTTCAGGTTCCTTAAATCAGGCTGGCAGGAATATCTCCACCAAAGAGGATGTTTCCAGTCTCTCTGAAGAGGGCTGTACTGTCACCTCCTCCCATGCCTCACCTTTTTGACCTACATCTAGTCTGTGGGTTTTCCCCTTTGTCTGTCTTGGTGACATCTGAGGAACCACTGCAAGAGGCACGAGATGAGGTTATTGCAGGGGACCAAAGGGAATGACAGTCACAGGGGCTGTGACTGGTCAGGCTGGTGCTTGGGCTGGAAGGGACTGCTAAGACACTTAGGGTTGAACTCAATGATCTTAAAGGTCTCTTCCAACCTAAACGATTCTATGATTCTAACCCCAGGGTGCAGGACAGGGAGGTAACATTGCTGTGGCACTGGCTGGTGGCAGGCTGGGGGATACTAGACACCAGAGAACTGCAAAGCAGGGGACATGCTAGTCGCTGATGAGTGATGTCCATGCCAGCATGACGGACTGCTCCCATTTCTTGCTGCCAGTCACTATTTTGGTCCAGCAAAGGTAGTTGGCCTGGCCTCACCAGGAGAGGACTGTTTCTCCCAGGGCTGACTTAATCAACCTGATACCATGAACTGGCCTCCTAATGCTCTCCATGCCAAATGAATCCCAAGCTGCTCACCTGGGCATTAAATGCCGCCTGTCTGGACCTCTCCTTCCTTCCGATGTGCCGTGAAACGGACAAGGCGTCTGGGAGGGCAACTTTAGCGTGGCAGCACCCAATGTGCTCTCAGCAATTCCCTCTACAGCGGGTTGACCCTGGCCTCCTACCATCCGCTCTGGGGTTGACTTTCTTCTCCCCTGCCTTTGGAGAGTGCTGAGAACAAAAGAAAATCAATGTGGCTTTGTCAAATAATTGTGGATTGTGTTCTGAGCAGAGAACTGAAAAAGCGCATTGAAGATATCCCAGATCAATAGGATTCATGCAACATTTGAGCTTCTCCTGCTAGCTCTCATACTAATGCACTTGCATCTTTACCTCTGGTTTGGGGAGCTTTAATGGGATCTACTGTAAAAACAGTTTTCTGTGGAAAGGGTAAGAAGGGTACCATCTGTGAAAAACATCAGGAAATGCTTGTTTTCCCATAATCATACATAATTACACCCCTCCACGCACCCCACCCCCACTTTCCCTTCCCCACCAGGAATCTATACAGTTCTTACTAAGAAATCTGACTGAAATTTAAGAATATAAATAAGAAACATAAAAGACAAAATATAAAAAAAGATGGATCTAGGTAACTTAAAAAGATAATGCACAGACATTCAGCCATTTTTCTGATAATTTAGCGGTCACCTCAGAAGGCAACATAGTGTTTACACTCTTTTCCGGGGGGGGGGGGGGAAGCAAAGTAGTCTGCTATCAAAGGAGTTGTCTTCAGCACATTTTCTGATTGAGTTTTTGTGTTTGTTTGGTTTTTTTTATCCCCTCTCCAGGTGTATTGGTTTTGGCGTGAAACAGAATAATTACTTCTGGTTTGTAAGGAACGGTGATAATTTAAAATACAATCTGGGCTCTTTTCTTGAGGAAGTTTAGTTGAAAAACTGTTCTTTTTAACTGCATTTTTCAATATTGCTAAACTACCATTCAATGTAGGAGTGACTGATTTGCTGCCATGTTGTTGGAGAGTACATTTTCCTGCTTGCTTGAGTATTTCCACTTCCTGGAGAATTCTTTGACAGAAAATTATATCATTAATTTAATACCCATTTGTTATTTTATAAGAAAGTGAACAAGGCTCAGTTTGACTGCTTCTATTCTGCATTTACAAGGGATGAGGGTTCAAAAAGGCCCTTGCTTAATCTCACTGATATGTTTCCTATAAACAGAGCTACTCACAATTTCAGAGACTGAATTTGCAGTAGTTACTTTGCCAGGGAAAACATTTTATCATTTGTTTGTTTTTATAAATAAACACAAGGTTTCATTCCCCAGTCCACCTACACTCTGTTCTGTCAATGAAGTTACCACAGAACAACACTGGTTTTATAAAGCGAGAATCATGATTATTATAGTCTATTACTAAGTAACACATTTTTTTCCAGTCGTTCTACATAATAAAATTCTTCATTTTAGGGTCTTATCCATCCCTCCTTGCCCTCCTCCAGTCCAAGATACTTCCCATATTAGCCTGGGTAAGAGTAGAGGTTTGCATCTTAACAAAAGCAATGGGTCACTTATCTTCCAAAATCCACTGGACCTGCTAAGGCATCCCACTCCCCATCCTTATGTTTCTTAGTAAGAAGCATTTGGCTGGGCTGTTCAGGCTTTATCTTTTCACCTAAAGATGCAAGGAAATTCCCAGCTGAGGTTACAGTGCCATCTACATTAATTATGTACCTAATTCTCATCGCTCCGGAAGGAGAGACAAACCCCTGAGTGCCCTGGATTTCAGTCCTATTTGATGCTCCTCTGCCCTGGCTCCTTCTGCTCGGCTCACTGTGCCTCTCACCCTGCCAAAGCTCTCCAGTCCTGTTGCAGGCACCAGGTTTTCAGGAAATTCTCCCTGAACATCAGTGATAATAATAAAAAATCCCCATCAGAATCACTCTCGGTTGTGCCTGCTTGGGTTAAACCTCTACCTTCCTGGAACAGTATATTTATGACCTTTTGCATTTTCTTTTACATCGTCCTTCAGTTAAACAACAGCAGAGAGTGTATGAAAGTGAAGGCTGCTCTGCAGATGATGGATGAGGCTCCCCACGCTCCCCACCGCTTGCAGCCCATGAGTCATTTGCTAATTTCCTCAGCTAAAACTGACAATTACCAGGCACTTCATCACAGCCAAACACACTTTTTCTTTTTTTCTTTCCAGAGCTCGCTGTCTATCTTTTGATAGCAACGAACGACTACAAAAACTGCTGCCTACAACATTGTCTCTCAAAGCTTTAATATTTTATTGCTGTTGCTCTGAGTTCTTGCTTTCTTTCCTCTCCTAGGGTTAAGATAATTTAAATATAATATTGCACAATACAGTGCATCTTACATCTTTGCTGCTCCAAATCTTTCTTCTGTATCTGCTTCTTTACAGCACATGGTTACTCAAGAACTATTCTATTAACTGTTTTATGGAAATATTGGAATAAATCGCATTATTGGTGAGTATTTAGTTTTAAAGAGTTTTCGTGAAAGGAACTCAGTGGCTCTCCCAGTCGCTTCTTTATTGCAGATTATGACTTTTAAATTTAGTATTATTGTATAGTGCAAAGCCCTTCTCAGTGTGCCTGGTACTAAGGGCAGCCTTGTGCTCTCCAGCCTCTGGCTGAGACGACAGCCCTGGCAGATCCTCACCGGGATCGCCTGCTCCTCGCAGCGCAGGGACTGGGGTTCTTCTCCGCTGGCTGCAGGGTGATCAAGTGCGTGTCTGGGACCAGCTTCAGAGACTGCCGCCTCCATCTGAGGAGCCTGTATAAGAATTGCCCCAGCTGCCCTCCCGGTAGCTGATGTAGAGGAAGAGTTTTAGGGCCACTCTACTTCAAACTAATAGCAGAGGATAACTGTCTCATGATCTACTGTGACAAAGGCCACGGGATATTTCATGCTCATTCAAAAAGCCCTCAGTCACCCAGTCTTTGTAAGGGTTTTTAAGAGATTTTATAATGCTTCTGAAAGTGGGACATCAAAGCCAAGAGGCTCCGTCTGATGTGCAGTTTTGATTCTTTTCAAACTGATCAAATGTCCAATTTTAAAATGCATGATCTTTCCTTGCAGAGGATGCTCCAACTCCAGAGAAATTATGTACTACACTGTTTTAAAATGCAACATCTTCTTTGGTAGGGTAAACAACACATGTCTGTACAGCCGGTCAAAGCTAAAATGATCTCAAGAACCGGTGATACTTTCTGTTCCCAGGAGAGCCCCAAGAGTATCAAGCACTGCAGTTTGATTTCATCATATTCTCTGTATGCTGCTGTCTCCCTCTCAGCTTTTTAACTCTTTTGAGATGCTGAATTCCCATTATTTATACAGCAGAAGTAGAGGTGGTTAGCTGTGAACACAGTTTGGGAAGAGACCATGTAGGCCTGGTAGCCATCGGACATGGCCACGTGGGCTTCACAAGATGAAAAGGCTGTGTGTTGAAATAGACGAGTACTTTAGTCCCTACTTCTTATGCTTGGTTCAGGCTAAAATTTTTCCCTGGCCATCTTAGAACCGTTTTTCTTTCCTGGTGTTTATTTCCCCACCTTCTGGCATAGTTGCTAGAGAACAAGCATACTTCCTTGGTAAAAGGGCCCTTCTTCTCCTCAATGGCAACATCCCCATTCCTCTGCCTTGTCCTTGTGGCCCCATCTGCACCTGCATCCACTGAACTTCTTCAACACTGCCAATCAGAGCTGCAGAAAATACTCCAGGCATTGGTCTCCCTTCTGAAAACACCTGGAAGCTAAATCTTACTGTAAGGCATAAAATGTAGAGGAGTATAAAAATTAACGAAATGGGGTAATTTGGGAGCAAAAACATGACGTTAATTAATCTAGTTTCAAAACCTACACACACACTTCCCTCTTGCTCTTGGCTAGATCTTAACAGCTGGTAAGAACTCAGATGCTAGAAATGTTTCCTGTTCTTATTTACTCAACTAAAAATAGCTGTCAGTGTTAAAGCATCCTAGCACTTCAGCCTATCACTCTTGCATTCTGTATGTGTGCATATATATATAATGTGTGCATATTATATACCTACACAGATATTTAAAATGCATACAAAATATGCACATAGACATATAAATGTGTGTCCATACATATGTACATGCACATATAAATATACAAATAAACACACCTAAGTACTTCACGGTGCTGTTTTACATGAAGTAGAACATGTAAGCAAGAAATTCATGTCTAACATATATCAGGAAAATACCTAGCAGAAGCAATGGCTTATCAGTATGGTGTTCACTCACTCCAGCTTCTGTAACTTTCTAAAACTTGAGCTGTCACTTAAACTACTTTAAACTAAGGTGATCCTCTCCCTCCACTTGCAATTCCGCAGCAGCACTTGCTAATCGCGCATGGGTCGTTCTCATAAAGTATTGATGTCACAAGCATTTATTGCTAGGGTAATCAGAGGAGGAAAGGTTACTGTCTATGTATGTGCACATTCATATGTATGACTTCTGCCTATTCTTTGTGTCTCCCCCTTTGATTCCCAACACATCAAAAGGCTTGCGGAGAACCCAGCTGAGCAGCCACCTGCGGCGAGGAGGCACTCCAAGATAGTTTGCCATCTTATCACAATGGCCCAGAGAAGGCAGGTGGTCTTCCCAGCTGGGCTTTCTGAAAAGGACTGCCTAAAAATGATTGTTTAAATTTCAGCGCTCCCCAGGAAAATGTTGAGCCCTTCCTTTAATGCGTCTGATTTTGTTAACACGCTGTCCCAGGCTGGCGAGCGGTGACAGTCCTCTATTATTTAGTTCAGGCTCAGTGTTCTTGTAACCCTGCCAAGCACAAGGGGTGGTCAAGGGTGGTGGAGATGGAGCTGGATGAGTCCCCCTGGTCCTGGGTGAGCCAAGCCTGGCTATGGCTTAGAGCTGCCAAAGCAGCCTAGACATACAGCCCTAGCAGAGCATCTCAGTGGATTCTGCCCCACTTTGCCTTCATTTATCCCATATGTTTCTGGTCTTTGACACGTGCTGCTGAGAATGTCTTTGCCCCTCTGACCAGAATTGGGCCTCTTTATCAAGCCAGCTCACGGCGGATCCTTGAGCATGATGAATCCACCCAGACTCATCTCATTTTGCAGACATCCTAGACCAAATACAGGCACAAAGATATGGGGAGCATGAGGGTCACAGGGAGAACAAGGAGACTAGGAGGGCTTAGTTTCTCCATGGTTAACGTCCACCAGTGCAAATCACCCTTTCACATGATGTGGTCCAATGCAACCAGCTGGCCACCCCAGTCAGATGGGGACCACATCCTTTTCTAACTCTTTTTTATTCCTGAAGCCTCTTTTCATCTATACTGTTCTATGGGCTGTCTGCACAGTTGGGTCACTTCCACAAGGATTGCTGCTGAGGCTTGAAGTGGGAGTGTTGACTGCACCCCAGTGTGAAAATAAACCTTGCCTTGATAAATACAGCATAATGAAAGAAAAACCAACCAAACAAAAAAAAACCCCAAAAAACCCACAATCCTGTAAATTTGGGACCTGGCATTTCTTTGAAACTGGTCTTGGAACTGGCTTCAAAATCACCAGTGATCAAATGCAGCAAGTTTGTGACTGTAAGGTATGAGAACACAAAAATACCTTTTATTTCAAGAAGCCCCATTCTCTGTAATGGGCTAATCCAAAGGCTCCAGGAATCAGAGGGAAATTTTTACTGGCTCTAATGAGAGGAAGACAGAGGCACTGATGGCTGTAAGATAGTAGTTTTTTGGTTTGCCCCAATGAAGTTCAACAAACAATTAATTTGCCTCTGTAGAAGGAAAGCATATCCCTTAACTGACATGACTGTGAGCACAGAGTCACTGTGATCAGAAATGGTGCCATTATTAGTGACATGAATAAAAATCAAGACCATGAAGCAGAAACACAATGCTCAGCACTTTTTAAAGGCAGCCATATAAAAAAAAATGGAGAAAAACTAACCAAATGGAGTTCAGAAGTACCAGAAACAAAAAATTATTTCAAATTCTGTCAAAAAATATGTTGTTATATTTAATGAAAAATAGTAACTTTTCAGTTTGGGGGTGGGGGAAACACACAATAGCCTTCAGAAGTACATCCCCACTATATAAAAAACAATCCATGAAATATTTAAGAAACAGATGAAAACATTAATACTCCTATCTTCACAGGTGTGTATGGATTAATGTGGCCCTTGAATCACAGCCCTATACAGCAGAACTGTCTTAAAGACAGCCCTTCAGACCAGTGGACAGCCTGGCATCATGCACATTCGGGTGACCCTCTTGCAAAACTTGCAAAGCAAGTTTCTTTCAACTTCTGTCCTGAGAGGGTGGGTTCCTAAAACGGGACTGTTGGAAAGAGATCTTTGTATCTCTCCTTCATCTGCACTTTCACAGCTGGCTCCACAATAGTGGGGTCAAACGCCATTTGTAAAAAGGGAAAAAAGAGGGCAGAAGCCTGTTTAGAAGCACCCAAGCTCTTAAGTATTACCTCTGCGCCAGCACCAATCCTTTCCTTTCTCAGTGACCCAATAACGTTTAAAGAGTTTTCACTATCTCCTTTCCAAATGTCACATGGCTCTAATTTTGGCTTCGATTACAAGCTGGCCTGAGTTGCCACTGAAGGATGCGGTAAAATCAACCCCCACAGCAAACAGGCCCAGTTCAGCACAGCTAAAACACCGGACGGGAACATCACCCATCACAGCAGACACACCCCCACCCGGCTTGCCCAGATACATCCGTGTCCGGAGCCCTCCGCTGATGATGGGTACAGTTTTTAGGCATTTGCAGTGCATGGGGGTGACACCTGCTCATTTTGGGATGGATGAAACCCCTCTCTCACCTAAAGGAGCCTGGGAAAAACCTTGCAAATGTCCCGCAAAGCATTTCTTCCTCTAAGACACCATCTTGAGAGACTTCCATCTTGAGAGAAGGTGGTTCCTGATGGGAGGAGAGGAAAGGGTGAAATCCTTGGGAGCACATGGAGCAATGATAATTAAGGGGGGCACTTACTAGCAATGACAAAAGTAACAGAAAATTAGAGATGACTACTCAGAGAGCTCTTTGCGGGACAATTTCTTACTAATCAATGCAGCAAAAATGTTTTCAGCATCAAGCTTGGAACACAGCCACAATTTACTACCAATTTTTACCTGTTGTTGTGTGTAAGGTTGCATGGTAGGTAGAGAAGTCACTGTTTCACCACAGCAGGACAGTGAAGAGGCACAGTCATCTGGGTTTTGCTTATGTGTTGAGGACCCTCTTGCTCATCCTTCTCACAAGGGTAGAAGGAACATTTCTGCACAATGCAAAATTAGACCATTTAGTCAATTGTCCACCTCTCATCTAGTGCTAATAAAAGGCCTGGCAGTTGCATAGATGTAGAAAATCAAGAGTATATGTGTGGGGTTGGAGGAGGAGCAGGGACCAGTCAGCTCCATGATCTCACCTACATGGTGTCTGGAGTAAAATGGCACCCACGGCACACACCGTCCCTGATGCAGGGCCAGATCATGGTACCAGGCCCAGGTGGCCTTGCAGGGATGTCTCCCTAGGCACAGCCACACTGTCCTCTCTGCTCTACTTTGCTCCCAACTGATGTTTTTTCATGGCTGAGCATCGCTAGGTTGTATTGCACGCTTGAGGTTCAGGTGCAAGTCTACATCTTATAAGACTAGGAAATCCCCTGGGCTTTGGCCACTCTTCCTCGGTGCAAACACATCTGTCAAAGAAAGCTGGGGTAGGTGGCCGCCCCGAGGACTGAGCAGACCTCTCAGCTGAATCAGGCTGCTGGGGCACAGTGATGGATGGGGGTCGGTGCCACAGAGCCGGGGAGAGGCTTCTTTCCCCAGAGCCACACCAGGTCTCTGCCTGACACCTTCACCTCAGGCGTCCATCCCACTGGGCACAAGTGCTTTGTGTTGCCTTGGAGCTTTGTCTGGGCCCCATGTAACATGCGGAGAATTGCAACTTCCTTCAAAATCCTCCATCTGGGCTCAGCAGTAAGTACATTTTCCTGCAGGACTTCTTACCAAGCACATTTCTCAGCAGGACCTAAATGTTATTGCTATTTACAGAGCAACCAAACTGCAGAGGGCTTTTACAAGCAACCTAGAATGAAAATACACCTACCTCGAAGTGTTTACGGCTTCAGTACGAAGAGATGAGCTGTCTGCAGAGGTCAGATGAGATTTTCTGGAGGGAACCAGTGCCCCCGCCCCGCCCCACCCCCAGGGACATGACATTTCCGTGTGCTTCAGGAAGATGGGTGCACCGTGGCACTCAACCTACAGGATCTTTCATACAGCATCCTCCGGGGTTGCCTGGGTCTGCTCTGCAGACCCCAAAACCAGCTCTGTGCCCAGGCTGCTCCTTTGGACTCTGCAGACAAGTTGTGGGGACGGGTGTCTCGGCACCCTCAGGGCTACCTCCACAATGTACACCTGGCAGAGTAGACTTTTAGAGACATTGAAAGTGGTTTTGGTAATAGCAGGCACAGCAGCAATTCAGACTTCTCTTTCTGCATCTCCAGATTGTGTAAAGCCTAAACAGTATCTTGTTCCCCCTCTTCGGCTCCTATGAGAAGAAACTCAGCACTCATCGACACAACGGTGCTTTCTATTTCTGATGAGCCTGTGGAGAAAGATGAACTGCAGAAAAAAATGCAAACATAGAACTCAGGCAGAAATGTTTCTCTCCTTTTTTTTTTTTTTTTTTTTTTTTTTCATATTAACTGTATTTTGATTAATGCAAGTCAATCTGTCCCCTGATAGACAGGGGGTGCTGAGCCGCACTGATGGAGCCAACATGCAGCAGCTGCCTTCCTGTGATTGTCGCCTCTTTAAAGCCTCTCACCACCTCCCTCGCAGACATTCATTTGAACTCCACTTAATTCACAAGTATAAAAAAATGGACTTAGATTGATGCTATAAGTAATTCACAGCCGGGACAATATGGATCGGCTAAGGCTGCATCCCAAACAACTCGCAGTGACCCAGGCTTTGCCATCCAGCCCCACGGTGTGCAGTGCAACAGGGCTGTTTGTGAGGGGTGTCGGGCTCTGCTCCCATGGGGAAACCCAGCTGCTCTCTGGGGGGAAGATACGGGTGCAGTTTCTTGGAACAAAATGTTGGGATTCTGAACACAACTCGGCAGCTCAGAGACGACAGCTAGGGACTGTCATAGGACATGATAAGGTATCAGTGACTTTTCTGGGGCCGTATCTCATGGCATCTAGCAAAGAATCGTACGGCTTGTGACTTCTATGGGTGTAAAATCCCTCCGTGTGAGCTGCCCCGGCCTGTGCAGGCGTCCCTCCCGCCCAGGGCAGGAACTCACACCAGCACCACTGCTCCCCTTCGCTCCTGCACCCGGCGAGAGCCTGGCTGCGGAAGCACTAGTGAAACCCCGAAGATAGAGCCCACTGAAAGAGGCAGATCCATCGAGTGTTGCTAAAGATTATTGGCAAAAATAAAGCTTGACTTTAAGATTGAGAATACGTTTGGAAACATGATTTTTTCATGTTTTCATGAACGAGCAAACCACGTGGTTTGTTCCAGTATGGAACACAGCTAGTGATTAAACCACAGCTGTAGTCGGGAACCACGAGATTGGTTTGCTGGGGATGGGAAATATACAGCGAGGATTTTGATAGCACATTTCATTGAAAAAAAAAAAAATCCATGTCCTTTTTGAATACACAGTAGGACAAAAAAAATTGTGTTGCTTTCTTATTTTCTTTTTGGACTTTTCATAGCCATGAAGATCAACTTGCTGGCCTACTCTTGGAATATGGACAGCCAAGGGTTGTTTTCACAGACCCCCAGAAATGCTGGCTGAGCACTGCTGGTGCCAATATGCAGCAGTTGCTTTGCCATCGTTTACACATCTCTGACTCTCTCTCAGATACTAGTTGGGGCTTTGCTAAATCTACAGCTTTTCAGAAATCTACAGCTTTTCTTCCAGTGTGGAGAAATTTCTTCCTAATGTCTCTCCTGAATCTCCCAAGCCACAATTTGTGGACATTACCTCAGCTCACATATCAATATGAGGAGCAGAATGCAAAGATCTAATTCCAACAGAGCAGATCAGAGCTTTTTTCAAGACTGTCTCAAATTTCTTACACCTAAATTTTAAGTACCTAAATAAATAGCCAAATAATTTGAAACACCTAGCTAATGAGATATCCATAGTTGGAAAATGAGTAGAACTGAATTTACAAGACTAGATTTAGGTGCTTATTTTTAAAATATCAGTCACTACAAGCAGAACATCAAGTGCAGTCGGGCTCTTCATTTTTATTTAAGCTTTCTGTTTCACGCTCTTCAGTCTTTTCATTCGGTTGCATCATTGATCCCCAAACTGATACAGGTTTAACTCCATCTACCCAGGACCTGGGAATGCAGCTCTCCAGTAGGGACCACCAGCCTTTGGGATCCTCCTTCACTGACCAGGGGTTTGGTTCAGTTAGCTCCACGGAGAGGGGCTGACCCAACAGAGAGGTGCAGTTCCTCTGGCTCCCCTCTTGCAGACTTCAGGAGCTCTACCAGGCAAACACCGCCCCAGAGGTACAGCAGTGGAAGCAAGGGAGAGGGCCGTCTTACAGCTGGGCTCCCTAAGGCCACCGGTAACACAGGCAGCCCTTGTTATCCTTGCTGCAGCTGCTGCTATTAAGGACAGTAAGTAGGAATATGAGACTCTGAATAAAGATTTCCAGAGTTGATCCTCAACAAAACAGTGAGCAGATAGGTCAAATTAGCTTAAAAGGCAGAGGTATCTGTAAGGGAATCCCATTCAACCTAAGCAACAAAAGACATATAAAAAGTGAATATTTGAAAGCACAGGTCCACCTTCTCCACCTCATTTTGCACCTTAATTAGACAGTGACATGCAGGATGGTAAGGAAAAAAGCCTGGTCAGTCTGCAAAGAAAAAGGAGTTGTTTATTAAGATTTGTTGTGATAACAAAACTTGCAAATAGAGCTTGTCTCCTGGTCTCTCATTTTCTTGGCTTGGACACTTGTGGGACTGCGGGACTAGGGTTGGATGCAAGTTGCATCTAAAAAAATACTTCATATGCTGTTTGGATTTCGCAATGTTCGTGCGAACATGAGACTAATTAAAGTGAAAGACAGAGAGAAGCTGTTAACTGTTTCCTTTTAAAAAAGAAATTACTAACTTCTTATTTTTGCTTTCAGTTTCTTTCAAAGACTCAAAACAAATCTCCTCATGTAAGTCTCTAGTAGCTCCAGTGGTGTGGTTTGGCAAGGCAGCAGCAAAAATCTCTTTGCTTTTCCTTGTGTCTAAGAGGCTGCATCACTCCCTGCTCTGCTGAAGGAATTCGGGGTCCAGGGCATGAATACTGGCAGCGACACAAGCCCCCTTAGCACAGCCAACGCAGGGTGAGCTGTGCCACCCTGTCCATGGGGAGCTCCAGCCTCCAGTCTGGCCTGGAGCTGCTGCATAGAAACCTCTTGGAACAACCCAAATGGTTTGGTTGCCTCATAGCTGTTTGTTCAATGGACCCAGTGAAGAAGATGGCACTTGGCTGGTGTAATGTACTAGCAAACCTTGAGACAACCTCCGGGGCAGCGGGAGACATTCGTGGGCTGTCAGGAATGGGACTCGGGGCAGAGTTGTCAGCGCTTTCCATAAAGTCAGCAACTGGCAGCAGCTTCACTGCAGGGGCAGTGCGGCCGACACCAGCTCCTGCGCATCCCACCTGAACCATCACATGCTGAAGGACTGGGCAAGAGACAACTCATCTTGAAGGGTAAAATGGAGGCAAGGAAAAATTTCCAGCAAGCACTTGGCTTCCTACTGTTGCTGACGGTGGTGCACACCCCATAATTAGATGACCCGAAATTTTTCCACACTGAAGAATAGCTTGCTCTGACTTTCTGAATAGTGATTGGAAGTCTCTTAGGACTCTCTCGGCTTTGTTGCTTTGCAGTCTGTGCCACTGCAACTCATTTGAAAACTACGCTACACCACCTCAGCACACAAAGGAGACCTGAACTGTATCTGTCCATGCAAAGTACATACATAAGGTCTCCTGCTTTTATTAGTAATATATTATCAGCAAGAGAAGATCCTTCTTTCTCATGAAGGTCTGGCTGGTTCATAGATGGATGAACTCATTGAAAACCCAAGCACCTGAGCCCTTCGTTCAAATTAATATTGTAGCCTACAGCATTTTGCAGTTACTGTATGAAACTTAATGACAGGAATTACTGAAGGAAGGTAGAAAAATATAGAATTTTTTAACATAGGAGGTAATTTTCCTGGATACAAGCAAAACTTTTTCAAGATTGATTTTTTTTCAGCTTGAATTTAACTCAAATTCTCTATTGCACACACTTTTGTGGGCATAATTAATGTTATTTAGGCCAGGGACCTCTCCAAAGCACTCAGCATCAGCTTACCTGTGTTCCCATGGGAACCAATGAACATTTCACTGATCAAATGGAAACAAAACAATGCTGCAAACTTTCCTGAGATGCAGCACCCAGATATCAATCTCTCTCATTGCATTTCTAAAATGGGTCTTATGAGCAAATCTGCAAAATAGCAAATGAAAGGGGCCAACAGTCTTCAGCTGTCCATTGGGAGTGAGACCAAGGAGACGCTGTTATATACATTAACCTTAGTAACCTGAGTATGGGTTGCTGTTGGGGAACAAAATGCAGATTTCTATAACTTGATATAATGCCAGAACATCGGCAAAGTCCTCAGACCAGAGTTACATTTAGATCCAAAGGCTTCCCTGTGCTACAGCAGGGAGGCACTCCCAGGATGCGACATGGGCTGGGGCAAGGTCTTTGGCTCTGTAAGGCTCACCAGAGGATGCAGCACTGGGATCAGTTTTGAGGTTGGAAGCACAATCCTACTGTTACCTCCTGGCTGGAGAGGAGCACACGTTCTCCAGAGCTGGAAGCACACGTGGTCCTGCAGTCCTCCAGTTCAAGCCATGTCCTACAGTCACTGCTTTCCCGGTCACCTCCTCTTATCCCAGTCCTTCAGGCGAAGAGCTGCCTTGACAAAGCCTGCCCTCCACTTTCTTTTGAGTTATTGTCGCTGTGGAGATGGTACACCCACATTCACTCCTTTCACGCAGGTTCCCTTGGGTCTGGCTTTGCAGCAGAACATGCAAAAATGTATATTTCTATATTTAGAGAATTTTTTTTAAAAAAGTGTGGCTTTGCACTGAAATGATATAAAATTAGAATTGTATCTACAAGGTAGTTTTTAGCTAACTTTGACTATTTGGTTACTCAGTCTGTGAACTTAGAAGCTGGAGCTAGATTTTATGGGATCCAATCTCTAGCCTGTAAACTGATCAACCTTGGAGGATTTTAAGTTTTTCTTTCAAATACTTGAACACATAAAGTGCAAAAATGGTCAGATCCTGCCCTGCTGTCCCCTATTGTAAACACAAAGGAAGAATGAACAAAGTAGAGAGGTAAAGAGGCAGCTGAGGAGATGCAGTTTAAATTAATGTGAAATAAAATCTTTTCTCCAGCTCTCTGCAATGAAGGAGCCGAGCATCCTCTGCCTCTCACAGGAGGAATGAACCGCTGGACTTCCATGAGCAGAAGCCCAGCACTGTTGCTGTCACACCAAAGCTGCAGTGCCCGACAACTGGCGAGCAGGGTTTACAGACCTGGCTGGCAATTACACTGAGAAAAAAGGAAAGCAAGCAAAAAATGGGAAAAGCGGGGAAAAAGGGGAGGGGGAAGGGGAAGGAAATGGAGAAAGGAAAAAGGGGTAGAAAGAGGAGGAAAAGGGAGAAGAAGAGGGGGAAAAGGGGGGGGAACAGGG